>JAJJWW010006670.1:0-200005 GCA_023531295.1 Papaver armeniacum
GAGTGGGCTGATTGAAGTTGTAGGACAAATCGATTCACTATGGAATTATGTTATTTAATTTGTTGTTTATTTTGTGTTATTACGATTATCTAAAACCATCAATATCAAGTAATTTAAATTTTTCCCCGATTAAACATGGCACCATCAATTTCATAAATAAAAACATACTGCATTGAACAACCACACCATACATGAGAAATAAAAGAAATACATCAGATTAAAACAACTACTACATATACGGAGTCAGTTCTCGGCGGGTGGTGGAATTCCTAGGGAGATGTAAGGATCGTATTTGATGAGCACCCTAAGAATGTTGAAACAAGCATGGAGTTCGAACTGACGACCGCGGTGAGATGCGGGCCACATCGCTAGAGTTATGGGTTCCACTTCATGTTCGGCTTCACCGTTGAGCTTATTTTTGTGATTCTCCATTAGTTGAGCGATGAACTCCGATACATTACAACTAATTACACTAAAACGATGTGCCAATCCTTGACAATCACGCCCATTAATGTTCATCGTTTTAGTGAACATTTCAAAACTTTTCGCGTAACGTCGATTGTGATACATTCCTACCCAAAAGAGCAACATTTTGACAACATCTTGTGTGTGAAAACATAAGGCTCGCAAATAGCTAAATCCTCTTATTGAGTGAATCTAATGTAACGAACTCGGGAGGCATTTTTGTAGATGATTTGAGAGGGGAAGAATGTGTGAATTTTGAGTTGAAATGAGGAGTATTTATAGATTTCAAAAATGTAGCCGTTGGATCAAAGGGTTTCGCGAGCTAGCTCGGATTGAGACGTTGGCGCCATTGGGACCGATTTGCGACATCAGCACGGACTCGAGCGTTATAACATAAAACGCGCGCTGGGAAAAAATAACTTTGGCGCTTTTCTTCCGGACGCCAGCGTCAGATGAAATATCACCCGTCGTTAACACAGACGCGCGCTGGATGTTCCGATTCAATGTTCAAAACAACATATTTGATGATTTGAACATCCATTTTTCATGTTTGTTCATGCCATAGTGGGAGCAAAATGAATAAACTCTGAGTTTGTTCATCCCATAGGAACTGCTCTAACATTTCTGATGCTTTTAAAGTAATACACAAACCAACAGTTTGATTAGGATAATTATCCCAAATCAAGTCTGATTCATATCAGTGGTTCTTTATGAACCGAGATTTTGAACAACACCAAAACTATATGCCTAATCAAGGGCTGTGATGAATCCTTAGGGGAGTGGTGGGGCCCACCTGAATGCCATGGGACCCACCTAAAAGGTTGGCATGTGAGAGTGTTGTTTTGGTGTTGTTCAAAATCTCGGTCTGCCAAGCATTTTTGGATTCATATTGTCATCTACGTTCATTTGTGAAGTTTTTGTGCTGATGTGTCACCTTTTAGAGCCGACATGTCAAGTTAACCCGATCCAGCCCGTAACCCGCTGAATCAAATAGGACGGGCTTCTTAAAAGGCAGTCAAGTAAACCCTTCCATCTAAACAGTGAAACGCTACTTTTCTTATCCCAAGCTGCCCTAAAAGGCAGCTAAAGAGAGTGCAAAAAGTCTTCTAAACCCTAATTTATATCACGCCCTCACTCATTCAACCATCAATCCAAATCTGGAGAGCAATTTCAAGCATTCAGTAATATAATACAGAGGTATGTAAGTGTTTCTGAAATACATAGTCTGGTCTAATTTCAATCCCTGATTCATTAGAGATGAGTAAATTAGAAAATGCTGCTGCTGTTGAAATGGATTTCAGATCTCTAGATTGTAGTGTTAATGTATTTGGTTCTTCTTGTAATGGTTACTTGTGGTCTTGTTATGATTGTTGTGATAATATGAGGTTTCTCAATTTGTTTTTGAAACCCTTCCACCAAAGAATACAAAAAACCTACAAATTGTCTCTGTTGAGGGTTGGCATCTATGGACGATTTTAGAGTCAAACCCAACAGAGCCAAATATCGCACAGATATTATGTGGGTTGAAAATTTTGTCATTCGTACTGCAAACTTGGCAGGGTAGGAATTGCAAGGAAAAGGGGACTTGATGATCTGTGGAACGAGATAAGATGCCAGCTCCTATTTCATGGTAAATTCAGAAATAATGTTTTGAATATACACAAAGACAAAGGTTGAAAAGGAAGTATATTTGGGTTGTGGTATCTAAAGATTTTCAAAACCAGATTGGAAAGATATGGGAATGTGTTGGTTTAAGATTGCTTGAATTCTATTGTTTAAGTAGTGAAAACAGCTTCTTCTTCTTCTTCTTTTTTTCTTAAAGAAGAAATTGTGTTCACTATTAGTTGGGAATGCGTGTGTGGGATAATGAAAGCTGGTAAGAAAATATAGGCTGTCTGTTTTGATTTGGAAGATGCTTGGAGTCTGGTTCAGCAAGGTCGAGCAAGAAGCTGTAAGCTGACATGAAGACATAACGAAGTTGCCTGAAAAATCATGAAAGAATCTCCAATCGAGCTTTTATCAATATTGGTTGGACTGTTAGTAGCATAAAGGCTTTGAAAGTGGCAACACAGAGTTTGTTTCAGCAAGGTATGATGGTTTCTCCTTTTAGTCTAGTTCTTTTTCATGATAGATGATAGTTGTGTTTTGTAGTGTTCTGTATTTGTAGCATGATCTCATTGATGAAACCCGTAAATTTCCTAAATATTTTCTGATATTTCTAATCTGAACCATTATTGATTGGTGTTTGTAATATTAAAATTACCTCACTATCTTTATGCCTAATCACCACTCAGCCATAAGCACAACCCAAAAGTTCCAAGCATTACTAAACATCCTCCTGACTAGCTTTAACCATACAAATTTCTCAAACATTCATTGTATTTAGGGTGAAAGAGAATTAGAGAAGATTTCCATTTACAAGTATTTTGATTTAAAATTAAGAAATTGGATGATGCTTTGAGATACTTTGACCAATTGATTTTGGAAAAGCCAGTACTATCTAGTGATACATTTAATCATATATTAGGATCAATATTTAAAATCAAGTCTGATTGAGATTGCCATCTGAATCCATTTTTGAATCTTGCAAGTTCTTGTGTGAATGTGTCATCTTTAATGGCTGTCATCTACACCTCTTCTACACTACCCTGTAGAGTGTGTGCACACAGTGGGCAGCTGCTATTCAGCTTCACCCACTGTGTGATGCAATGTAGGTGGTACAAATGCTCACATGGGGGTAAAGAGCGAAGCTCCTCACCCTCCACGAACTCCTCTAGACAGATGGAGCACTCTTCCTGATTGAATTGGTTTTCAGACTTGAAGCTAACTTTAGGAATGGCTTCAATTTCAGCCTCGAAAGCAGCAGAAGTAGGTGTAGCAGCAGCAGTAGTAGTTGAAGAAGATTCATCATCAGTAGGACGGAAAAAATGCTTTAACTATCGTGAAATTATGAACCAAATTGCAATGCAACCTCCAACACAACCAAGTAGGATAAAGAACGTACTCCAATTGAAGGATTTCGCTTGTAGTTTCCCATTAAAACCTGTCATTTTTGATGTTCAAGTATGTTTTAGTTGGTTTTCTAGCTGGGAAAAGAGTAGGTTGATTGTGCCGTATAAATATCTCTTTGTGATTATCTCTCTGGTTTTGGTTTGGCTCTATGAAGTTGTGACTGAAATAATCTTCAGGTGTTCATCATTTCTTTTTCTAGACCTTGTATAAATTCCGACTCTGTTTTGGACTCAAAATAGCAGTACTTCGAATTGGTGTAATGCAGTGATCATCATTGTCTATTCAATTCTCTAGCAACTGAAAAAGCTCTGAGAAAAGAAAAGAAAAGAGCATGGAAGATAATAATAGCAAGGGCATGATGATTGAAGTGAGTCCCAACAGGAGCTGCAGTAAATTGAGCAGGCGGGATATGATACTTGCGCTTGTAAAGAGTTCAGATAATAACAGATGAAAAGGAAAAAAAGAAGAACAAACAATGAAGTAAATGAGGACTATGATGAAGATTCTTGAATTTAAGAAGATGGGTTTAAGTTCTCTTGAAGGCGTGCAGTATTATGTTGAAAGGGAGATGGAACTACTAGATTTAAACAAACCACCACCAGCTGCAGGTTGTAGTGCCCCTATATTAATAATTATGAAGTTGTAACTGAAATCATCTTGAGGTGTATCATTTCTTTTTGTGTTTATGAGAATTTAGATTTTAGACCTTATACACAAGCCCAATTTTTTTCTATTTTCTTGACGTGAATGTATCTGGAATCTAAATGAGAACATGACAGTGAATTACGTTGTAGTTTCTTGCAGGTTCATTCACTTACTGATTAAATCTTCGGTTGGACTTCACTAATCTTTCAAATTAGTCGTGTCAAAACATTAACCCTCCCATGTAATCAATCCCACAAATGAGTCCGATACATCTTTTTTAGAAATTGAAATCTCAAATCAACCGAAGAAATATTGAGTGGGTTTCATATGTAAGAGCAGTTCTTATGATGGGATCCAAGCTATCCCAACTTTGGAAGAGATTTTGAAACTCAAATAATAGAGGTAATCTACACGGAATTTGGAGTTGCACTAAATTTATCATAATCTAAATGGCACCTTAACCCAATCCAGGGATCCACTTACATAGCCTGGCACTTCTAGGGGCAACCCCAAAAGAATTAGGGGCGACTTTTTTATTCCCAACCCATATACACTGTTAAGGGATGTCCAAAAACGGGGAGAATACGTTAATGCCCTTACATAATCGGAAGCTATTTTGTGCCCGATTAGTATAAAGAAATCGGAAGCTTAGTAACGATATTATATTACCGATTAATATCGATTTTGTGCCAAACGCGTATCTCGCTTCTATAACAATCGGAAGGAACAAGAACCTCACTAGACTACCGATTATAGTAGCTCCTAAATTCCCAAAATTGGTGATTTCGTCAAGGAAGAAATTTGGGGCAACTGTATAATCGGAAGTCTTATTAACTACCGATTATTTTAGTTCCCAAATTCGAAAAAAATGACATTTCTGCAAAAACAAAATTTGGGCCAATTTCGTATAATCGGAAGTCTTATTAACTACCGATTAATATAGTTCTCAAATTCGAAAAAAATTGAGATTTGTGCAAAAACAAAATTTAAATCAGTATAATCGGAAGTGAAAATACTTCATTTGACTACCGATTATACAGTTTTACTAACAAAATAGAGTCGTTGGAACTCTAAACTCTATATAAGGATTGTATCCTTGTACTCTCTATGGAACAAAATACCTTTAAACTCTCTCCAACATCATCTTCAACATAATGGCCCAACCATTCATTAATCCTACGGAATTCACGATTGAAGAAGATTTATCTCTATGTAGGCGCTATGTTCAATTCTATCCGAGACGAGGAGAAAAACGTAGGCAAGGAGGCATAATGAGTATGAGTTATTTGGGGAAAATTCACGAAAAATTCTCGCGCCGACAGGTAACCCAAACAACCGTCACTCCATTGATCTTTTCTGCGAGTTGGTTCAATAAACAGAACACGTCGAAGAATTTGTCCATTTAACTTATCTTGTGAATCAATATCGATTGAGGGGTGAAACCAATGATGAGGTTATAGAAACGATCTCTGGGAATGGTGGAGATGGAAAAGATCAAGCTTAGTTATGAAGCTCATTTTAGAATCCTTAGGCGATGGAAAAATTTAATCCGTTTAGGACTCGTCCAACACGTCCACGACGCTAATCACAATACCTTATAATAGAATTGCAGGAGTTCAATTTAAAATTATGATGATGTGTAGGTGATATTGTTATGAATTTCAAAATATTTATGAAAATCGGAAGTTTTAATTGTTGATCTAACTACCGATTATACTCCAACGGCTAGTTCGTTCAAAAGAAACTATTTGTGCCTCGAAAACCACGTACAGTCGGTTGATAATACATATTGATAAACCTCCGATTATACTACTCTAATGAAACTGAGAACTCTGTTGACAAAACATCCTATAATCGAAAGTATATAACAATAAATATTTACCGATTACGCATAATCGGGTGCTTTGTTCAAACATTTCCTACCGATTGTGTGTAATAATTGTACGTAATTTAAGATCTGAGTCTTGTAAAAGTACGCATCCACGGCCATATTTTCAAAAAAAAAAGAGACGTTGGGACTCTCATCTATATAAGGAGGGTAAACTCTTCTTATTTATGCACCAAACAACACATATATAACATCGTGTATTCTACAAATAGATTTTCCATCGTCTACTCTTGTGGATTCATTCTATATCTCAACTTACAAGCATGGCAACGTTTGACGCAATTTGAAGATTTGGTCATTGTGAAAACATGGTATCGTGAAACAAGACGTGAAGATGTCATCAGCAGGAAGGTTAACACCCGAAGTCTTTTGGGCGAGGGTATATAGCCAATTTGTGCGAGAGTATGGAAATCCAAAGCAAAGATCACTCCAAAAAGTTCATGATCGTTTTCCGACTTGTCCAAAAGGGGTAAATGATTACATAACGATACAAAAGAGGATGTTTAACACTAGCCACTTAAGCTTGTCGATCCAACAATTTGTAAGTATAACGCTCGGTTATTCTTTTTAAATAACACCGGGTATCTAATCTTTCTTACTAAAATGAAGTTGACATTATTTTATGTTTGTTTATGTAGGAGACACTCGCAAAAAGACAGTACTTAGTGGAAAAGGGTGAAGAATTCACTTATGATGGAAGTTATGAATTCCTGAAGTCCGTCGCAATAGTATAAATGTTGATTGATGGTTACAATCGGAAGTTATTATTTTATATTGTCTACCGATTCTGGGAAGATTTTCAGCTTTTTTGTCAGACTTTGGTGACAATCGGAAGTTTATGCAATATGTTGTCTACCGATTCTGGGAAAATTTTTCATTTTTTTTGTCAGAGTTTGTTGTCAATCGAAAGTTTATGCAATATGTTATCTACCGATTCTAGAAAAAAAATTCAGTTTTTTTTTTTGTCAGAGTTTGGTGACAATCGGATGTTTATGTAATATGTAATCTACCGATTCTGGGAAAAAAATTCAGTTATTTTGTCAGCCTTACAATCGGAAGCTGAATTCCAAAAGTTAATAACCGATTATAATATTGATTGAGTCTGTTTACAAAAGCTTGTATAATCGGTTGATATATTAAAAATATAACTACCGATTATAGCTTCATACTTCACAGTATTTTCCAAAAAAATCCAAAAAAACATGTACAAATAGGAACTTCATACTATACATCTTTCTTTCAAACATAACGATCATTCATCTTGATCATCCGAGGGAACCAATTCTAGTAGGCCTTCCGGGAAATCCTCCTTCATGACGCGATCCCAATCCAACATGTTGGTCTCATATTGTTTCAACCAATCGTTACAATGATTCGTTGGGAAGTAATCACTCCAACCACCCAACGGAGGTAATAGGCAATCTCTCTTTACTCTTAAACCGATAAAATGCATCTCATTCACAAATGCCATAATAATACTTCTATCTTTAACCGATTCATCGCAAACCGTCCTTGTAGGTGTAAACGTAAGAGAATGTCCATACCTAGGAGGAAAAAAGAAATGTACCACGCAATTCAAAGCGTCCGCTAAGAGATATCCACATTTAGGCATATTCATCCAATACTTGGATCCGATTTTCTTCAATCCCTTTCGGCACTTTACACGCGCAACTAAGTCTTTGAACTCTAGTTCTTTGTCGTGCCTATCTCCTTGCTTCATCATCTCCATATAGAAATTCTTGTCCTTTATTAGTTGTACCGTCATCTTAGTTCTTAAATTTTGCCATTGGGTGACATCTTCGCTGCCTCTCCAAAGTAACCAATTTGTTCCGTGGCGACGTGAAACCCACAATTGCCATCCTCATCAACCTCGTCGGTGGACAAAACAAATGGAACAATGAGTGGAGGGAGTTGTTTCATATACTCTTTTATAATCGTATACCTTGATCGTGTTGGTCTTCCATGAAAATCCCTAGGACAACGAAGAGTACCATACTTCTCTCTTATAGTCACCATTTCCGTTGATTGTGTTTGTTGCGAGTCGCTCATTTGATCAATAACTACGGAGCTAGTTTGGGTATCCACTAACACAACTTCTTCCACCGCCTCGCTTGACTTACTTGAGAAGGCTTCGTAGAGACCTTTGGACTCACTTGTCGGCGGTTGGTCCACTTTGATCTTTTCTTGGACGACCTCTTTTCTTGGGTTTGGGTCATCTTCAAATTAAAACTCGAACGCTCATCCGTACACAATATTCTTTTATTAGACAAATGCTCCTTTAATTCTTTTCTTTCGATGGTCCTCGACACTTCGGTGTTTGGCCTACCCGCCCCCTTTTGCTTAATAGGTTCATCAACCTCCCTTAAACGAGGGTGAAGAGCTTGCTCCAAATCATGCATCAATATTTGCTTCTTGGCGCCATTTGTTGTAGCATAACGCCTAGGTTATTCTTGCACACAATTCCGACTCCATGAACGACAGACCATCAACTACGGGGGTGCTTGGAGTGAAATTTAATTGCTTCCAAAATGGATGAATATCATTGATGTCAATCACATCAACGTACCTACCCATTTTATGACGACATGGGAGACCAATACCTATCATATCCTTGCAAATACAAACCGTATTCTCGTCATCGTAAGCTTTATATAACTTCAATTGTTCCATCATATGATTTATTGCCCATTTTGAAACTTTATGAACAATGCCCCTTAGAAGCAATCTTTCCCCTTCATGTTCTGTAGGGAATTTATGTACACTAAATTGCATAGAATCCTTAATATTTACGAGATCACGATTGGTGATTTCATGGATTTCTTCTTGGATCGACACAACTCCATTTTGACTACCTAGAAGTATTTTCTTTAATCGGCCATGAGACCTCTCCGCAATTCTTGTCGCCTCGTTCTTGAAGTTACGATATTCATATGTCCATGCATACAAAAACCTCTCCTTAATTGATAACCATTGTGTTTTACAATACTCAACGGGTTTTGGGTAGTCCTTGCCATATTCATCCTCAAATTTCTTCAAGTTTCTTTTGTAAATTTCCTCGGTTATTGACCAAACGATCTTGTCCCATGCTTTCATGAACGCTCTCCAAATCATTCCATCCTCCTTTCATTTTTCATCAAATAACCTCTTCTCTTTCTCTCGTTCTTCCGCGGTTAATTTACTAATGCACTCATCCTCTTCCGTCGACCTCTTGGTACCCTTCCTTGGTTTTTTAGCTTGGAAATGGTGATGGCAATTGTGTTTGAGGTTGCATTGAATGTGCCACGTACATTGCAAGTTTCGGGCTTCAGGAAACACTACCGCTATTGCATGCATTAAGGCTTGATCGTTATCCGTTACAATAACGCTTGGAAAATCATCGCCATTATAAATGGACCTTAACGTCTCCAACATCCAAATGAAACTCACATTTTTCTCATGATCCATTAAACCCCATGCAATCGTAAACGTGTTTTTGTCCGAAGTGTGACAAGAAATGTTCAACAACGGCATGTTATATTTGTTTGTCTTGTAAGTGGCATCTATCAACAAAATTTGATGAAAATACTAAGCCAATTTTATCATTTCGGGATGTGCCAAGAAAATACGTACCACTTTACCATCCTTTTCTTCCATCTTCAACGTGTAGTCGTGTAACTCAGCTAACCACTGCGATTGTTGCATGACCGTTCTACCATCCCATTCCGTCCTTTTGATCGTAGCTAGGGACGACTTAATTGTAGACAAAGAAGACAAGTTTTCGTGGTCGTCCGCCTTTACTTTACTTAAGATCGCTTTTCGCCTTTTGATACGCATAGACCTCACCGTCTCCATTTCATGTGGTTTTAACTTCGCAACCATTACATGTCCAATAAGAGTATCCGGATCATCGTGGTTGTGACAACCATTAACAACTTTAGACATTTCCCACTCTTTACTTTCCCTACCATCGGGCTTATAGAAGACAATCTTAAATGGGTATCCAATCTTCTTTGTATGAGTTCGGTATTTCTTTCTCTACGTCTTCCTTACATACTTACTATTCTTTACCTCGTGACTCTCCTTCACCCCACCTCACTCACATAGCATTTCAAACCGAATCTTCTTAACGCAACGGTTTTGAACTACCATGCACATCTTCTCTTTTTCCTTGTTCATAAGCCATTCCTTGGCCTCCTTCTTACTTCCAAATATCTAAATGCGCATATAACAAACCAAAAAAAAAAAAAAGCATAACCATCTAACATACATGATTGGAAAAAGAAAAGATAATTTATGAACATACCAAATCGTTTGCATAGTGTAGGGAAGTATCAGGCCTCAAATAATAATCGTCATCAACTGCTACAACAACCTACGCACAACAACAACAAGTTATGCATTAGCAATCGGAAGGGAGTTTAGATAATAAGTAACCGATTGTCACACAATCGGTAATTTAATACTATACAACGTAACCGATTATAAACAATCGGTAGTCATGTACGAATATATTCTACCGATTAACGACATACACAAATGAACAATTCTTAAACCAACCGATTATTAAATATCAAGATTTAAGAATATTTCATTTTTTGGAGAAATTCGTATTTGGGGCGACATTATATAATCGGACGTTTATTTATGTATACAACTTCCGATTGTGAGAAATTGAAGCTTTCAATTTGGGGATTTTTTTCCTATTCAACAGATTAATACATCAAAATATATCCGATTGTGGATAATCGGTAGCTATTGTACTAAAGTAACTACCGAATATATGTCGTTCATGTCATTCAATGCATGCAGAAATCGAATTTTCACGTTCAAAAACACACACAAACGAACATAACATGGATAACATGGGTATTAGAGTTTGTTAACAACATACCTGTATGTTTGATGCATCGTTAGCTTCGATCTCGGGTGATTCTCCATTTTCTTCCATGAAAGCGTCGTCTAGGGTTTCATCTCCATCAAAGTTTGGATTATTCAACATATACCCCAAATCGTCATCTCTAAACGGTAGTAAACCTTGACCTTCAACAACTTCACGTCCTTCTTCATACCCATCCATGTTTATGGAAGTTGGCAACAATCGGAAGTTGGCAACATATACCCACTTTTTCTTCTTCTCTCACTCAATCGGGAGTTATCTCACAATGAGTCAAAAAAAATTTCCAAACACTAATATATAGACCCCAGCCTACCGATTACAAGAGTTTTCTTCCGATTATTTTGTGAAACTACCGATTATTGTTTTGGCTACCGAATATTATGGTTTTTGGCAATGGTTGAATCCGGGGCCACTTATAATCGGTAGGGTTATAAGTTTTATAATCTACCGATTATGGTAGATTTCAAAATTTCATAAAAAGGATTTTAGAAAAAAACTCATTTTGGGCAACCTATAATCGGACGGTAAGAAGTAATAAACTCTACTGATTATGGTAGATTTCAAAATTCATCACATGAAGAATTTTAGAAAAAACTCATTTTGGGGCAACCTATAATCGGTAGGTTTTGGAACCAATTTGGCTTACGATTATGGCTACATCCAAATCACGAACCACATGGTTATCCCTGGCTTTGTACCCTCTAAACCTATGGATTTTGGCACAGGTTGGATTTGGGGCTTCGTATAATCGGACGGTAAGAAGTAATAAACTCTACCGATTATGGTAGATTTCAAAATTCATCACATGAAGGATTTTAGAAAAAACTCATTTTGGGGCAACCTATAATCGGTAGGTTGTGGAACCTATTTGTCTTACGATTATGGCTACATCCAAATCACGAACCTCATGGTTATGCCTGGCTTTGTACACTCAAAACCTATGGAATTTGGCAAGGGTTCGATCTGGGGCTCCTTATAATCGGTAGGTTGTTAAGTTGTTCTGTCTACTGATTATGGTATATTTCAAATTCCCTTCATGAAGGATTTTAGAAAAAACTCATTTTGGGGCAACCCATAATCGGATGGTTTGGTAATATATTTAACTCCCGATTAACGCCGCATCCAAACACGAACCAAGTGGTTATTCTTTGGATGTGTACACTCAAAACCTATGAAATATGGCAAAGGTTGGATCCGGCTCGTTATAATCGGTGGGTTATATAATTATATACCCTACCGATTATGGTAGATTTCAAAATTCATTACGTGAAGGATTTTAGAAAAAACTCATTTACGGGAAACTTATAATCGGTAGTGTATTTAACCTATTAGGCTTCCGATTATGGCTACATCCACATCTCAAGCCAAGTGGTTATGGTTGGCTGTGCACCCCTCAAAACCTATGGAATGTGGCCAAGGTTGAACATGGGGCTCCTTATAATCGGTAGTCTTACAAGTTGGATAAGCTGCCGATTATAAAAAGGATTATTATCCGAAGTATCTACACACTAATCGGTAGGTATAGTTTCAATTTAACCTACCGATTCACCTTTAAACTACCGATTATGGTGTAGGCTCCCGATTATTTAAGGGCATATTGGCTATTTCGAAAAATCGAAGATAAGGGGTAGCTTAGATTTACGTTTGGGTGACCTTTTTTGTCTTTTAGTGTCGCCCCTAATTCTTTTGGGGTCGCCCCTAAAAATGCCAGGTAACATAGCACATTGGATTTGTGTTGTTTTATGAATGACTTTATACTCCTATATTGAATTGGCTTCTCCTTTTGAAGTGATGGGAACCACCTCCGATACACGTAGATGAGTAGAATTTGTTGCTTATCAAATAAATCGGATCCATCTTATAGTGTTATAATTTGAACGGAAACAAAACCTAAAAAAAACAGGAAAAAAAAACGAGTTTTTTCTGCATATTTCTTTTTTTTGTTTGGGATTGGGAAATTCCACCATCAGATTTAGGCTCGAGTAATATATTCGTCGAGGTGTATGGAACTTAAAAGATGGAGTTCCTCCATGTAAGACTTGTCCTATGCAAAAGACCTAACAAAAGGATGATGTGGGTTTTTTTATATACAAAACATTCTTTTGAAGTGAGATATAACGGTCTATCCAGTGGAACGGCAAGGAGAGTCTAGTGAAGTGGCGGAGCTGTGTGTGGACTAAGGAGGACATTTGTCCTCCCTAGTCCACCGGAAATCAATAGAAGAGAGGAGAAATTTAAGGTTAGGTTAAGCAAATTAGTTAATGTCCCCCCTGGTATTTCAGAAATAACTGAAACTTAGGTAATATGTTGGTAAAAATGGAAAAAAGATGGATTTAAATAGGAAACGTGTGAGATAATTATAATTACAGTTATTGTTTACTTAATAATTTGCTTAAATTAAGATAATGATTTATAAATTAAGGCTAAAATTTTTTTTTGCCGCCTTCGCCGGCAATAGTGTTCTTTACTTCATAAAATTGTCCCACAACCTAAACTTCTTGGCTCGGCCACTGGTCTAGTGAGTTTCAACAAGTTTGAGATAGCAATATTTATTAGTTCAGTTCGACCGAGCAATGATCTAACAGTAAATATGCTTCAGACCATACAAACAACACTTGACCCATTCAAATTCTATATTGTATTATTTATTTCTTCAATTGGACCATTTTGAACCCAAATTTGTGATCTTTGAATCGGTCCGATTCTATTTTTGGAATTTAGTAGTAACTATTGTTTTACCTTCATAGTATAATTGTCCTGCAGATGGCTCTTTGAAACAAACTAAAGCGGTAACAATAAACAAATTAATCTTATACAACATATAAAAACACAGGATTTATATTGATTAATAAGCTTATCTATATACATTAATTAGTTTCTTAATTACTTAAAAGTGTGAAACGTATATGGTAAGGCTTATATGGGATATTTTTCATGGAGTATTTACCAAAATATTTCGATAAATACTTTGTATTTACTAAGTTTTTCTTTTTGGTTCTCTGGATTGCTATTGTACTCGGCGGACATCTTCTATGTGAAAGACCAAACTTAGTTTTGGATTCCATGACATGATCGTTTGATGCGTATTTGTGGATTTCTACTTCTTGTTTAAAATTAGGTTTCATATGTATATAAAGAAATGACAAAACCAAGTAATTATGTATCAATGCATTACTAGAATCACGACGGGGTGATTAAATTAAAAATATATCAACTCAATTTTTCCTGGATTTTGTGATTTTGTAGTAGCGGATGGTCAAATACTGGTTGCTTATAAATGTCTATGCAATCTAATATATCATCTGACTTTGTCTGTTGATTATTATTATAAGAAAAACAACACATATATTAGATGAACGAATCCCTTATGTATATATATAACTAAAAATCTTCTAAGTATCTGAATTTGAGTGTTATTTATGAAATATTTTCCACAAAAAAACTCTCAAATCTTAGTTCTTATTATTTTAATAATAATTGAACTATTAAAATATGACAACATGAAACTTTTACTTCAAAAGACTTGATCAGGGGTTTATTTAGAACTCTAAGTTAGTTTTCTAATACCATATCTTCTTCCTTCTTTATGCCTCACCTTCTATGATTACACAAAAAACCACCACAATCGTTAATAACAAAATCGTATTCATATTCACTTAAATATTTTCTTTGGAATACGTAGTTTAATCAAACCAGATTATATTAGGAAACCTTATAAATAAATAAATAAATTAGTTTGAACATTTGAGACACATTATTTTTGGAGAATTACAATAACTAGTCATAAATAGCAGTGAGAGGCGGGATGATAAATAATGGAGTTAGTTGTGAAAGCATTAAAGTGCACTGCTTTTCAACTTTTGCATCGTTTACCTGAAATCATACAAATTCAATATTAAAGTTACCTAATAACCTCGGAAAAGATGATCAGCCTCAAAAAGCTAGCGGTCAACTAATGTAATTATTAATTAATATCTGCTCCCTCCGTCAAAAAGGTATACTCGTTATTTACCCAATACTTATGGGAAAAAAATTATAAATGATAATATCTTAAATTATTTGATTTTCTTCATTTTTACTCTTATGTATCATAACAATCACCAATGTGTACAAAATAATTTTTGTATTTGAGATACTGAAATTGACCTTGAACAAGAAAGCTAGCTTTGTATTCAGATAGTAATCACGCACAACATATCGAAAGACAAAAAGAACGGGTTATACATGTAATTCCCCACAATCCACCTGCTTAGGAATCTAAGAAAGTACTCTACATTCCGATGTAATAAGGATCTTAAACATTTATTTAAGCACAGTAATAAAGATTCTAAGTCAAGATTAATTCAAATCTAAAAATCCTTTTTGAAATATGAATATATAAGTACACCTTTCAAACGATAATATACAATAGTGAGTTGATGTTCAAACTCAGTATGTTACAACATTACTCTCTTGAGCCCACCAAGCGTTGGTATGTCAAGTTTGGTTTCCATATTTTAGTTCCAAAACTTATGGATGCTTGATTACATTACTAGAGTCATCTTCTTTAGGTTAGACTAAGAAGTTTAGATTGTTGAGACAAGTATTCGTGTTACTCTGAATAACCTGAAAGCGTATCGGCATCAACGAACACATCATCCTTCTGTCCGAGGTTAGTAATACAAGACTTGACTTGTTTCCATTTTTATCTACGTTGCATTCAAGTCGTTTATATTGAAAACATAAAATGTGAAGTTATATATATCGATTCCTTAAGGATACATAATATGACCGATCCCTATTGGGAATCTCTTGCAGGACCATCCCATTAGCAAAACGTACTTCTGATTTCATATTCACTTTAGGGTTTGTGTGAATATCGGAATATGAGTTGCTATTTAGGAAAGTTCAAGATGTTGACATAATGAGTAATTTTAACATGTGCTAAAATCTTATTTATTAATTGTCCAAATATATTTCTTGATACTAAAGGTGAGATCCTAAACCGAAATAAGAATTCCCAACCATAAATTAATCTGAAAAACCAAATTCCTAAACGTTTCCATATTTTGTTAGTCGTAGGTCAATATGAAAACAGATTTCCTGCCAATGTTTAAATTTCTTAGTTGTAGTTTGTTTAAGGGTAGCTCGATACCTATTGCTAGTCGTAATAGTTCATTTACGACTAAGAACGGATGACTCCTAGCCGTAGGAAGTGTTTACGGCTAGGAGATCATATGTTTCAAGCCTTAAGTAGTTCTTGAAAAAAAATAAAATTGGGAGGTTATTGATTCTAAAAGTCAAAGTAATTCTATTCAGTTAATCCAACACTAACACTCAATTATCTAAACTAATTAAGTTTATTAACACAAACTAATTGTGGACAATTTAGCGATTATCAAAAATATATATGTAAGAGTTATTAATTATACTATTCAATAATCATATTTTGTTTCTTGTGAGACCTCCATCACAAAAAAAGAAGATCCCAAAAACACAGGTTTCTATCATTTTTGCATCCAGAAAATTCGAAAGTGAAGACCTTTTATGTATTCCAATAGTAGGAAAGTTTTTGAAAATAATAGTTTCATTCATTATTGATGAGAAAAACATAAAAGTACTTGGACAAGAATTATTATCTAGATGCTAGGTTGTACATTAAGTGTGAGAAAATATTGCATGAAAATTTTATTTCATATATTTTCATGCATATCGGTACACCAAAACACACAATTAGCCACGTGTAAACCTACAATCGTTCTTATCTAGAACCTTGTAGGTAGACATCCTTGCATATGATCAATTATGGACAATTACCGCCAGGACCTCCAAATGACACTGTTAACCCAAACTGATCCGGATCCCAACCCCAAAATTTTTGATCATAACATTTAGTTGTTGTATCTTGCCTCAATTTTACTCTAGACGCCAGAAATAGTTTTGGTTCGCCTTTATAGTTATAGATTTTCATGCCTCTCATGTTACAAGACTTAGTAGTTTCCCAAGTAGCGAAATGTCCGTTTCCCATTTGTGGAGTTTGATTTTTTATTTTGCCTCCGGCTACACCGCCATATCTAATCACTGATGCATTGCTCCTCATATGAGTAAAGAGCTCTTTCGGCCAATATCCAATGCTTTCATCACTCCCACCAAGAATAAACCACCAATTGCCACTTTGTGGGTCCTGAGAACATACAAGTTTCACTGTCAAGTTTATTGTTGTGTCGAATCACCATATTACTTAAAAAAATTGTTTAAAATAAGATATAAGGTGAAGTTATTACTCGACGCACTGAGTAAGTGAATCCATAAGACACAACTCCATATATAGATGCAGGTGTAATTGTTGTACCAAAATGATATTCTGGATGGATTTGCACAAATCCTGGACAAAGCATATTGTAGCATCCGGTGTTCTTAAATCCATCAGCCTGTTCAAATAACATGGCATATAGATATTAATTAACTGTATGATACTAACTAAATGTTGAGAGATGGGTTAAGTGTGTGTTTGAATCTTACTGTCCAACGACTGAATAACCGAGTATTATTATCACCAAATAACATAGGGTGTACCTGAAAATTTACGTATGTAAAAAGATATAAGTATAATTTAACTTCAGGGATAAATATAACATTAAATATAAGTATATATATACTTTAGACCACATGAATGACACTTACAGCCCATCCCAATTCTATACTATTTATTTCTTCAACTGGACCATTTTGAACCCAAATTTGTGCAGTGCTAAACTGGTCTGGTCCTACTATTGGATTTTCAGTAACTGTTGTTTTTCCTCCATAATATATTTGTCCTGCAGACGGCTCAACTGAAACAAACTAAAGAAGAACGATAAATAGATTAATTGTATATAGCATATAAAAAAGAACTAAATGTAAAAATAAAATAAAATAAGAACTATGTTGATAAACAATTATGTTTATCTTTATGTGTGAACCAGTTGCTAAATTACTTTAAAAATGTGAAACTTACATGGTAAGGCTTATACGGGATATTTGTCGTTGAGTATGTTGTGAAAGAACTGGA
This sequence comes from Papaver armeniacum, assembly GCA_023531295.1. Taxonomy (NCBI): domain Eukaryota; kingdom Viridiplantae; phylum Streptophyta; class Magnoliopsida; order Ranunculales; family Papaveraceae; genus Papaver; species Papaver armeniacum. The sequence continues at coordinate 17,917 of JAJJWW010006670.1, forward strand.
TAAATATTTTGTATTTACTAGATCTTTCTTTTTGGTTCTAGGATTGCTACCGTATGCTAAGCTGGACATCTTATGTTTGGAAGACCAAACTTAGTTTTGAATTCCACCACATGATCGACTGGTGCGTCTGCGTTGATTTCTACTTCTCGTTTAAAATTTGGTTTCATCTATATATAAAAAAGAAAAGACCAAACTAAGCAGGTACGTATCAATTACTTCAATACATGACGAGATGATTAAACTAAAAAGATCTGAATTCATTTAACCTGGATTTTGTGATTTTGTAATAGTGGATGGTCGAAAGCTGGTTGTTTATAAATGTCTATGCAATCTAATATATCGCCTGATTTTGTCTGTAAATTATTATACAAAAAAAAAAATATCAGGTGAACGGCTCATCTATGTATATATAACCAAAATTCTCTTATATATTTGAGTGTTACATAGGAAACGTTTAGATTCCACACAAATACATTGTCAAATATTAGTTCTCATTTATTTTAATAGTAATAATATTATTAAAATACGAATACATAAAACTCTTACCTGAAAAGACTTGATGGGAGGTTTATTTAGAACTTTAAGTTGGTTTTCTAGTTCCATATCTTCTTCATCTGGCAATGCATATTTCCTTCCTTGTGCTTCAATTCCTAAGATAACACAGAAAATCACCACAATCGTTAATAACAAAGTGACGTTCATTTTTGTTGAAATTTTTTCTTTGGTGACAGTATGTAGTTTGATAAAACCATATTATATATGTGCCAGTAGCCAAAAAAAGGATATCTTATAAATAAATAAATTAGATAGAGCATTTAAGACACACTATTTTTGGAGAATTATAATAAGTAGTCATAAATGTAAAGTAATAATGAGAGGGGAGGATGATAAATAGGAGAGTTAGTTATGGAATCATTAAAGTACATTGTTAATTGTCAACTTTGCATCGTTTACCTGAAATCATACAAACTCAATTTTAAAATCACCTAATAAACTCAGGAAAGCTTATCGACATAAAAAATGGCTTCTCTTAAATACAACCCACATTTTTATTTACCATGACCCATATGATTTTGGTCAATCTGTATTTACTAAAACTTGGAGTTTGACCTTTTTTATTGTTATTCATAGCCCACAAACTAGGCTAGCAAATCAGTGAATAAGAGAGAGTGAGTTGAAAAATCAGTGAATCAATAAGAAACATTTATAAAAAATATTTTAGGGTTTCTTTTTTCTTTTTGTTTTTTTCTTTCTTTCGTACGAGAGTTTATGTACATGGGAGAAAAAAAATATTTTAACCTTAGAACCCTAGTTGTTACTAGATACAAAGTTCATAAAAGTATTATTTAATATTTGTTATTAAAATGGAAGAAAACTCATCAAGTTCTCTGTCTACATCATCTGAAACCCTAGAGAAATCAATCGGAAATTCACTGGAAGATCATGTTGGTACCGACAATTCTATTAATATTTTGATTTTTTATAATGAGGTAATACTACAAATATTTTACCTTATTATTTAACTACACATTGTATTTGTAATTATTGATTGTACCATTTTATTATGATTATTACATCTTGATCTTCTTCTTCTTTGTTTACCAATCTAGCTCCTTTTAAAACTGCTTCAGTATTAATGACTGATTCTATCGGTGTGGAATTTGATGTGGCGGCAACCCTATCTCCATCACACGATGTCTCTTCCCCCCTTTCTCTCTCAGTTGTAGCCAAATACTCTCGTATAAAACTAGCTAACATATATGTCGACGGACCGAGAGTACCGTATTACGATATCTTGTGCCAACCTCCCGTGTAACTTCCTTCGCAATTCCCGACCAAGAGGATTCACATACCCTACTAGATTTTTTTGAAAAATCAGATGGTTCCAAAGCATCCTCCAACACCTCCTTGTCATCTACTACACCTAGCAATCTAAGGTAGTCATCATTATACAGCTTGTACTCATCACAATCCACAATTATCCCTTCTCTCAAGGATACAAGCTCATTGTATTTCGGTGTTTTGGTGCAGGATACACGTTCCACGATGGTGGGACATCGACCGATTGTATGTTTCAACACGACCCGTCCACATAAACCCCTAATTGCATGAATGCTGGCCAATGCCCAAGCCTGAAATAGCAGCAATACTAAGAACTAGAACTGTACAAACTAAACCTCCCAAGCATACAATATGAATAAGTCCACTTTAACAAATATATAAAACTATTGTCAACTTACCCTCCGAGCATGTGACAGTCCAAAAAACCTGTAGTGAGGAAAGCCTAACCCACCACTTTTCTTTGGTTCCTTGTCTTTCTCGACAACACTGGCTTTCTTAGTTTTCTTTTCATCCTTCACCATCAGAGTTGATCGAAAGTGGCAGATGGTACTTTTGAGAGTAACATGGCCCCATGGGAACTTGTTGAAGGTATCCAAGTTATCCACCAAATGGCAATATACGTCGTTTATTGCATCTCTATGCTAGAAGCCCAAAAGCAAAACGTGCACAAAAATGAGAAGTACCAACTTAGCGTTCTCATCGTCAGTGCAGGCGGTCAAATCTCCCGTTTCGAAGCGCGTCAGGGCTTCAATTACTATTACCTTTTTTCCCAGGAAAATGAGTTTTCATGATTGGTGAATCCACGATAGATTTTGGGAGTGGGTTAATTACATTTTCCTTTCTACATTTTATCAACTTGAAATTAATTCCTGAGCAAGTGAGAATTATTTCATCCCAAACCTCAAGATATAGCCTCCAACCCCAAAGTTCATACAAAATGGATCACCATCATCTTGTCTCACAATTTCTCGTGAGAGTAGATAATGCAAAATTGCACCACTGTTTTTGGTATCAGGCATATCCAGAAAGTGGCCAACTATCGTTGAAGCAAATACTGCGCAAGCCTTATTGCTCAAACGACCCCTGATGGTGGACATTAGTAGCATGCTTGAGTGATTTGTTACTTTCAGGTAGTTGTCTTGATACTTTTGTAGCTGAACAAACTTGCTATACACATGAGATGCTTGAAGTCAGTTTCTTCCGAGGATATGCAGTAACTACAATATTTTGAAAGGGAGGAGTATTCTTTGACATGGCTATTCTCAAACCATCTCACTATTTCAACGCCAGTCTAGTTATAAAACCCAAATATTAATGAACCTAAAAGACTAAAACTAATAAAACAAACTTACTATGGTTCGGTTTCGAAAAAGTAATTATCTCTAACGATTCTTTGGACCTGACATCATCTTGGATGTCAGTATCTGCTGCACCTCCCGATGTAGTAGCAGACATATTTTCCTAACACCACGGATAAGCAATCAATTTACCATTATATCAATTCATTCTCTACACGATATAACATTCACTCTCAATCCGGTCAAAAGTTTCAGTGGGTTTGTTTTGAGAACTATACATACTTAGTTTTGCAAAGAATTAAACCGGGTTAAATGTCAAGGAATAAAAATTTGTATTTAAGATGTATGGTTTTATAGGGACAATATCTGAAAAAATAAACAGTTTAATTGGAGTTTGATACTTACATTTTGTCCAATGTTAATATTTGGTCTAACTTTTGTCCAGCTTAGGGCTTGGTACCTGGACCTCACGTTGACTTTCATTGACTCAGAATTCTGTCTATTAATTAGTGATTTTACTTATATAACCTTAACTTTGACTAATGTTTCAAAATGAAATCGAAACACATGGTACAAAATTTCCATTTTCGCACTTCTTCCCTAATTTCTTCTGTGAACACCACAACCGCCATTAACAAAAACTCTAAACAACTTCTTCACCATCGTATAATCTAGCATCAACCACAAATATAATCAAACAAAAAAAAAACTCAAAAATATAGCGAACAAAACAAATATAAAATCTCAAATCCATCCGAACTCATCCCTTCCCTAATTCTAAGCTTCTCTGCAGATCAGATTCAGTTGGTCCAGCAATAAAAATTGGTTGCAACACCAAGCTTCTTCTTTTTTGCCATTGACAGAGACGGTGATAACTCAATCCACCCTCCAATACCCCATCTCACAAACCCTAAATTTTATTTTTAGTTTCTTCTTTCTTACTTCCACAAATTTTCTCCAGACACAAAAGAAAATTCTGACAGAAGAAATCCAAAACTCGCAAACCAATGGATCAATTACTATTCCAAATCTCAAATCAAAATCCAATTTCATAAAATCGAATCCCTAGCTGAATCAAACAAAAACCTTAATATAATGTATTCAATAAAACCTAACTTACTGAATCAAATCACAATCCTAATTTCACTATATTGAAACCTTTCTGAATCTAACAACATCCTTATTTACTAAATCAAACCCCCAATTTTTACTGAATCAAATCCCTAGTTTCACTAAATGGTTTTTTTTTTTAAACTGATGGTGGTGGTTATGGTGGAATTGACGGAGTTAAGGTAGAAAAGGGTGATGTAAAATGAAAGACATGGAATTGTAATGGAGAACTTTTCTCCGATTGGGTTTATCTTTCTCAACATATGTGTATAGCAACTGGTCGGAAAATGAAAAAGGGAAGAAGGAGAGGCGAAAGAAAAAGAAAGTGGGACAGAGAGTTAGGTTAGGTTAGAATTATGAAGTGTGTAATAAGTGTGTGTGACAAGTGAAGGGTAAAACAGTCAATGCATAAATATTTAGATAATAAATTTTATTAAAATTAATTTTAACAGAGTCAACCAAAGTAAATTCAACGACAAACATGAAAAACAAAATAAAGTAAATTCAAGATAAACCATGATGATGGACTAAACCATGGTCTAGACAAAATAAAGTAAATTTAGCGACAAACACACAAATAAGTGTAAAACAAAGATATAAATAGTAATTTATTATTTACAGAATTGAAATAACCATGAAAAACCCATGGAATTGTGTCTCCAATTCTAAAATAAACACACAAATAAGTATAAAACAACGAAATAACTAGTAATTTATTACTTCTTAATTGAAATAACCATGAAAAAATCCATGGATTCAGATATTGGGCGAGTGTTAAAATAAGTTTAAGGAAAAGATTTTACCAGTGCCGAAAACCCAAAACCCTAGACACAATCCAAACAAAAAGCAAAAGTTAGGAAAACATACAAAATAATATGAAATTAGAGTTGCGGTCGCGGTAGGGATGGAATTTAGCTTACGTTTAATGAACTTGATGGGTAAATGAACCTATGTCGCGGTATAATTTGCACCAAAAGAACTAGGATTTGAAGGATCTATTGGGAGATACTCGCCCAATATTTGAAGAGAGAGAAACAGAATGGTAAAATGCAGTACTTTCATGATTTATATGGGCCATTGAACCGCGGATACGTGCGACAGATTCTTTGGGACACATTCGGAATTCACTAATTAGATAATACCTGACTCTGATATATTGGAAAGCTCGTGTTAGTTGATATAAGTATTTGGAAGCCGTGGTATGGAGCATAAATATATCCCCAAATATGCCTTCCAAACATAATTTAACTATATTTATTGACTATTTAGTGTAGTTATATGATAGTCGTCAATACATGATTAATTGATGTCAATTAGTCGGAAAGAAGAAACACACAGTTGTGATTATTAGAAAATTACATCAAAAACAGAACGGCAAATGGTCTTTCACAATTTTCCCATGCAAAAGTTTGGGGGAGCATGTGGAGAAAAAAAAACCCAAAGGGACCGATCAACACTGGAAAAGAAAAAGAAGAGTTGCAAGATTAATAACATGTCGATGTTCTTTTGAATTGAGAGGTACTTGTGGAACGCCCCTTTTTCCCAAAATCAGTAATTAGGACTCTAAAACCAAAACTATCTTAAACTGAGATAAAATCTTCCAAGACAAGGCAAGAACACAAACTAGGCTATTCATAATATACATAACCCTCCAATCTACAGGTGTGTTGTTTGATGATATACAATATATACATGAGTTAGTGCCTTACTTACAATCAAAAACTCAAGAAATACACCTTCAAAAAGTTACAAGACTGCACAGTACTACTGAGACCAGCAATGATCTCTCAAGGACATAAGTTAAGACAACTTAATCGTCCCAAACGTTAACTTCTCCTTCGGCCGAGTCAACACCACTTTCATCGAGGCTACCTGTCACTAAAAGGAGGTGGAAGAGTGAGCTAAACAAGCCCAATGGATACTTAGACTTCTCAAATATAATCATCAAAGTTGCATTTAAAAGAATGCAAGTTTTCCTTAAACGATAGTAACACATTTAGTTCAGTGGAATAAACAAGCATGTACTCCAAAAAATTAAAAGAGAACCAACACACAAAACAATCAAGTATATGGACACTAATTCCTCCTTCAAACAATGTATAATATGGTGTCAACCCCTAGCCATTGCATAAAAGCTGAAAAGAAAGTAGTTATAAATGAAGGAGCGTATCATATGTACCACATATGGAAATTCTTATTTCCCATACAATCACAAAGGCAAGCAAGTACATGTCAGGTCATTTTCAAGTAATGGAAAATACTTAAAGAATCTACTGAGTTATCGGAAATCAAATCCAACAATGCATAAGTTTATTTACGTGCATAAACATAATTTTGTGAAAAGCCATCAATGATTATAAAAGAGAAATGTAAGTCCCCACCTCAACTCACATTTCAAAACTTAATCTCCGCAGCCCGCCTATCGAACCCGAAGACACTTTAATGACGCAAAATTTAATGTTAGAGAAATAGAACAACCTCGCCGAACCTGATCTATATGACAAAACAAACTGACCTAGCCATACAATAAACCTTGTAAACAGGACGAGGGTCTAATTTTCGGGGTGCATAAAACACTCATCATTAGTCCAAATTGAACATCAAATAGCTCTTTAGAAAGATAACAACCTCCTCTATAACTTTCGTTAAGACTTCATGAACTAAATCAATCTCTATCCTACCTATAAAAGTCCATAAAGATGCCTACTTACTGCAGTTACAAGAAAATTCCAGATTTCATAATAAACACTAAAATTATCATAACTTAATCAACTCAACTCCAAATCAAGCAACATAAATCTCTATAGATTGGTAGTTCAATATAGTATAATCCCTACGTAAGAACTAAGGCTAATTCAAGTTGTAAGTGTCAAATCTTCTTAAAAGTAAAACTGCCAGGATTGCGGAATGTATGACACACATGCTGGCATTAATTCAAAATGTGAAATTATAACTAGAATATCGAATATCATGCTGAAATTGTTTTTCAAAATTATCTACAACTTAACAGTAGGGATTTTAGACTAGGTGAAGATGCATATATGTCTAATTCGCTGAAAAATGTAGCCGCCGTAAACGTAAAACATCAGTAATTGAAATAGGAGTAACTTACAACGTATAAATCGGAATGGGATACTTAATATCACGTTTTCCTCATTTTTCAGAGGCCTAAATTTCTTAAGAAGGAACCTTAATCCCGTTCACTATCTAAAATGCCCTAAAATCAGGCCAAAATGTCCCCTGATATCGTGTGAAATTCTGAAGCGATGCTGAGCAAATCAATTCAACAAGTTTTCATAAAAATCTGAAATTTATGGTGTCATGTAAGATCACAATATATCTAATTCCAAACTTCAGCAGAGTTCTACCCTAAACATGAATCAGCAGTTAACAACACATATCCAGCCATGGCAATTTCAATCAACACAATGATAAAATATGGAATATGTGTTTATTTAAATTCAACTAACTTCCATGTAGAATCTAGATTTCGTAGTGACTCATATTCAAGGTCTCGATATCCAGTCAAGTTCCAACACCACCTTAATTCAACAATCATGAAAACTAAAATTCAATTTCGATTCAAACCCCTAAATCTATTCATTCAGAGATTGATAACATTAGAGAGTGATAGGTTTGGTAGAATTATTCAGGTAAGTTCAAACAGTTGAACAAGAAGTAAGAGAGTTCAATCATACCTTCAATTTACAGTGAAGAAACACCGAAATTTTCTTTTTCGATTCCTCTCAAGTTCCTACTGAGTAATACAAAAGTTTCAGATTCATCACCCTCTTTCCCTCATCAGTGACTATGTTTGGGCGTTGAAAAAGCTAAAATATTTCTATTCCCCTGATTATATTCCGTATTTATTTATCACTGATGATGACCAACAACTTCAAAAGGGTTTCGCAGAAGTATTTCCTGAAGCAACAAATCTTCTATGTGGATTCAAAATTAAGAGAAATGTATGTGCCAATTTCAAAACAAGTATGAACAAGGATACTCCAGAAGCATTCACAGCTACCAGAGCCTCTGTGAAAAAAATTTCTCCCTGACAATGTTAATTCACAATGGCTTTGGTGGTTGCGAATTCAATATTTTCACGGATACCAGAGCCTCTGTGGAAAAAAATAATCCCTGACAATGTATTTCATAATAGCTCAGATGGTTGCGAATTCAATGTTTTCACAGCTACCACAGCCTTTGCCAAAAGTTTTTTTCCCTGGCATTGTCAATTCTCAATGTCTCTTGTAGTAGCGAATTCAATATTTTCATGGCTAACAGAGCCTCCGTGGGATAAAAATTTCCCTAACAATGTTAATTCACAATGGCTCTGGTGGTTGCGTATTCAGTGTTTACACAACTACCAGAGCCTCCGTAAAAGTTTTTTTCCCTGGAAAAGTTAATTCAAAATGGCTCTGGTAGTTGCGAATTCCATGTTTTCACGTTTATCAAAGCCTCCGTGAAAAGTTTTTTTCCACTGAAGATGTTAATTCTCAATGGTTCTGGTAGTTACGAATTCGATTTTTTCACGGCTATGAGAGCCTCCGTGAAATTTTTTTCCCCTGACAATATTAATTCATAATGTTAATCGCATAGGACTTGAAAAATGTTAGTGCATCCTTGTTTGTTGGATACGACTTGATTGATCTTGGATTCGGTATTGATATTTGGAATCGTCCAAGTACTCTCACACTATAATCAGGTCCACGAACTAGTCTCTGTTAAACTTCTGATTGTGAGAGAAAAAGATATAAGCTCTTCATATTGTTCCTGATTGAGATTCATTAAGTTGAACTAACGGAATTATATTTGAGTATAGTCCATATATGCTTCCTAAAAAAAAGTTGATGGTGTATTTTGGTACCCCCGCATTTTCAATTGGTATCAGAGCAGGCATACATGCTAAGACCTAATAAGTAAGTGTTTGAAGAAATCTGATTCATGCATTAATAAGTTATTTTCATACTATCTGCCAGGCACTGATGAGTTTCATGTATTGCTAGCAGAACTTCACCAAAATGGCAACCGTCTCTCAACTGATGAGAAGCTTTTTTATTCGAATTAACTTCATGATACAGTTTGATTATTTTTCCTGCACGCTGGGTGGGTGCTATGAATAAATGAACCTTTCGGGTAGGAGTTGAATGAGAATATCTTATTTTAGATTAACTGGGTGATGTAATAAGTGTTGCCTGAAATGCATATTCTTCTAAGAGCATTTGTGTATACTTATTTCCTGTGGATTCAAAGTTTTTTTTTTTTTTTTTTATCTTTTGGAGTTGACTGAAGGGGTCAAAATAAAATTGAAACATGAAAATTACCAAGTTGTCCTTTACTAATACGTGTTACAACAAATATAAGAAAAATACATTTGAAAGAGAAAATATAAGAAAAATATGACCCTCTTTTGTCTCTCCCGCATCTTTACAGATCGAGATTTTGCTGGTGGTGATGGTAGTGGTTGTGAATTGGTAGTGAAAGCGACGATTTTATAGATGTTTTGTTGGAGATTCGTTTTTAATACTTTATGATTTGTTGATACAAAAAGAGAGTACACAAAAACTACATGAACATTAACCTATCGAAAACAAATATATGATTTTTTAGGTAAAAAGATAAAAAGTAATTGAAAAACAAAGTACTCCTGAACCAACAACAAAATGAAAGAAACCTCTTTTATTTGTCAACAACAAGTAGTACCTAAAAGAGTATTACAAAAATGTTTTATCAATTCCTTTATTTTCATAACCAAAATTTTCTGCGTGACCGAGCAATCACCACTCAATATAGACTAATTTGTATACTTTGGGCTAAGATATTGAACTTAACCTCGACCAAGAAAGCTAGCTTTGTTTTTCAAATATTAATCACACACGACCTGCAGTCAAAAAGAGTTTTTTATTTATTTACACGATTCATCTTTTAAATGATTTCTTAGATGAATGTCTATTAGATTTCAAAGTCATCCACATTCTATTTTGATGTCTTGCATTGTGTTACCTTTTGTTCGAATTTATCATATTGGAATGATTTTAATTTTGAGTTAGAAGAATATTGAAAGAAATATGATATCTAAAGAATTTCGAGCTTGCAAATTTACCAAGAAATTCGGTTCACCATCTGAAACGAGGAGAGAAGAAAAGGAAAAGGTCGGGTTAAATTGACCCAATACTAAACCCCCATTTACATGATTTACAAGTTAATTACTTATCCGGTCTATTATTCTGAATATATTCCTCAGTTTTTTTTATTGTAATTGTAATTGTAATATTCATAAGAGTCTTTGGATATTCTTACAAGTTCTAAAAGATTTTTGTAACTTATTACAATTCAGTAAAAACACTTATTTTATTTTATGGAATCGATCCTTTGAATTAAAATTTCTCAATTAATTTAAACTTGATTTTTTACACTATTAGACACAAGTGAATGGACAATTGATATAATAATTCCACTATTTTCCAAGATGTCATCTTTGCGTTGTTCTAATCTTCGTCGTCAACCAATTATATCCGGTAATGAAGAATTTGGTATAAAACCAAGTGAGAAATTTAAAACTGAAAACAAACTTTCAAACATTTTGTAAGCTTAGAAAAGTACTTTCAACTTGTTAAGTAATGAGAAAAATAGTTCTTGAATAAAATATTTTTCTTATTAATATTAAACTGAAACAAATGCTTTTTCAGCCAATATCCGAACATTTAAGCGCAATTTACTCTATCTAATAAGCTCCAGGTTTTCCAATTGTAGTGAAATTTGAAAATTTTCTTTTCTATTTTCAAATATACACTTAAGTTTTCGTAACTGTTTCAACTACATTACTACTAAAAAGCTGAACAAATCCTTTGACTTAAATTTTCTTGCTTCTCCACCATCAGATATAAGCGGATGAATAGTTGATAATACTTTCTTTGTGTATCTGATTGTGGAAATGTTAAGTCATGAATTTAAGTCAAGGGATCTGAAAACATATATATACATAAAATTATGATTATGGAACGCACTGCCAGTTTACCAAGTAAACAACCAATAATTCCTTGATAACTTAATCTTTACATGCTAATCCAGAGAACCAACAAACCGACTAATTCCACATAGTCCCTTTGAGATAAATGACTCTCTCACTCATAAGACCAGACTAAACATACCGAGCATTGCTAAACATCCTCTTCACTAGCTCATAGACGCTTTTACCTTACAATTTTTTCCCAAACTTTCGCTATTTTAATGTGGAAAAAAAGAATTCCTTTTGGAAGTATTTTGACTTAGAACACCTTTAATGCTGAGGTCGAAGTGATCCTATGTGGAGGTCTAAATAATTTTTTCTTCTTCTTGTATAGGTCATTTTCATATGACAAAACCAAACAAAAATAAAACCTTTCAAATAAATGCATCTCTAATAATAAAGGGTCAAAGTGAAGTCTACAACAAAGACTATATAGCTTTGGAAGAAGATTTATGCTGACATAGACTTCAAATTATGATATGACATCCATGTCATCTTTCTTATTGACCTTCACCCATACATATAAAAACATTAAATCCATAGTGACATGTGTATTTAAGAGCAGTTTCAGTGGATGGGAAAATGAGCAGTGAGCCTACCAAAACAAAAAAAAAATGGATGGGTTATGGTTCAAATATAAAAGTTTGCCCATCCCACCTCATATTGTAAAACTTCACTCTTAATAGATGCATGTTTGGTAAATCTACGTTAACTTGCATTTTCCAATGCATGATAACACTATCACTCTTATTTTTTTAATTATACTTGCATTTTCCGGTGCAATGATTTACAATATTCACAGATGGACGCATGGGAAGATAACAAAACCCTAGTTATCCACCTATTTTATTAAGATTTAAAATCAAATTAAATTTAATTTTTTAGATGACGGTGTACATGGAAGTATGGAACAACGTATCATATCGTTTTGTTATGTGCACTCTTCTTTATAAAGAGTGTGAACAAAATTAGACTCCCATTTGTGAAATCTTTCAAGTTCTTGTGCTGATGTGTCACCTTTTTATGGCCGACATGTCAAATAAACCCGATCCAGCCCGTAACCCGCCGGGCTTCATTATAGTCCATCTAAACAGTGAACACACTACTTTTTCCTATCCCATCGGCTGCAATAAAAGGAAGCTAAAGAGAGACTGAGAGAGCAAAAAGTTTTCTAAACCCTAATTTATCACGCCCTCACTCATTCAACCATCAATCCAAATCTGGAGAGCAATTTCAAGCATTCAGTAATAATACAGAGGTATGTGAGTATTTCTGAAATCTATGATCTGCTCTAGTTTCAATCCCTGATTCGTTAGAGATGGGTGAATTAGAAAATGCTGCTGCTGTTAAAATGGATTTCAGATCTCTAGATTGTAGTGTTAATGTATTTGGTTCTTCTTGTAATGGTTACTTGTGCTTTTGTTATGATTGTTGTGATGATTTGAGGTTTCTCAATTTGTTTTTGAAACCCTTCCACCAAAGAATACAAAAAACCTACAAATTGTCTAGATGGTTTTAGATTCAAACCAAACAGATCCAAATATTGCACAAATGATGCTCTGGTTGAAAATCTTAGTATTACTGCTACAAACTTGGCTTGGTAGGATTTGCAAGGGTAAAGGGACTTGACGATTTATGGAACGAGATAAGATGCCAGCTCCTATTTCATGGCAAATTCACAATCACAAAGACAAAGGTGGATAAGGAAGTATATCTGGGCTGTGGTATCTAAAGATGTTCAAAACCAGATTGGAAAGATATGGTAATTTGGTTGATTCAAGATTATTTGAATTCCATTGTTGCATTCTGATCTAGTATTGAATACAACTTCTTTTTGTTAAGGTAAAAAAGAATGTATTCACTATTACTTGAGAATGCATCTGTGGGATAATGGAAGCTGGTAAGAAAAAAACCTGACTGTTTTGGAAGTCTAGTTATCTGTTTTCTGTTTTGATTTGGAAGAAGCTTGGTGTCTGGTTCAGCAAAAGGTTGAGCAAGAAGCTGTAAGCTGGCGTCAAGACATAACAAAGTTGCCTGAAAAATCATGAAAGAATGTCTGATCGAGCTCTCATCAATATTGGTTGAACTGTTAGTAGCATAAAGGCTTTGAAAGTGGCAACACAGAGTTGGTCTCAGCCAGGTATGCTGGTTTCTCCTTTTAGTCTAGTTCTTTGTCATGGTAGATGATAGTTTTGTTTTGTTCTGTATTCTCAGCATGGTCTCATTAATGAAACCCGTATATTTCCTAATTTTTTTCTTAATCTTTCTAATCTGAACCATTATTTATTGGTGTTTGTAATATTAAAATTACCTGACTAGCTTTATGCCTAATCACCACCACAAAGTCCCATTTTCATTATAGGACACTCAAACACAACCCAAAAACACCGAGCATTGCTGAACATCCTCCTCACTAGCTTTTATGACTTAACCTCACAGATTTTCTCTAGCATTCACCGTATTCGTATTTAGAGCGAAAGAGAAGAATTTCTTTGACTTAAAGTGACAAATCTAGTATTGGGCATAGTTTTTCAACTTTCTCACAAAATGAAATATTTTTGAGAAATTATTATAATACATATCACAACTTGGGAATTATGTGAGGGATGAGTGTAACTCAAGAAGGATTAAGAAACTGGATGATGCTTTGATATACTTTGACCAGTTGATTTTGGAAAAGCCAGTACCATCTAATGATACGTTTTATCATATATTAGGATCATATTCTAAAATCAAGTCTGATTGAGTTTGTCATCTGAATCCATTTGTGAATCTTTCAAGTTCTTATGTTGATGTGTCACCTTTATGGCTGGCACTTCAAATAAACCCGATTCAGCCAGTAACTCACTGAATCAAATAGAGTTGGCTTCTTTTAGTCCATCTGAACAGTCACTGAGACACTACTTTTCTTATTCCAGCCACTGCAATAAAAAGCTAAAGAGAGTGCAGTCAAGTTTTCTAGACCCTAAGTCACGCCTCAATCATTCTACCAGCAGTCTGAATCTGAAGCAATATTAAGCATTCAGCAATAGAGTTATGTAAATGTTTCTGAAATACATAATCTGCTCTAGTTTTAAGGCTGATTTATTAGAAATGAGTGAATTGGAAATTGGTGCTGCTATTGAAATGGATCGCACTCTAGATTGTGGTGTTCTTGTGTATACAGTTTCACAAAACTGTTATAACAAAACCACACCACAAGTAACCATTACGGGAAGAACCATACACAAAGAAGTTTAGAAAAAAAAAAGAATCACTAGAATACCTACACGTGGTCTGTATCTTCTTATTAGTAGGCGGTGTTGTCGTTTATGTTTGGATCTTGTAGCAAGAGAGAGAAAGGAATCTAGGAAATAATAAGAAGAAGAAGACTACGTGTCTGTTTTCTGGTGGTTCTGTTCTTTTTTTAACTTTTTTATCACTTGTAATGGTCACTTGTGGTAAGCTCCTGTTTCTTAATAGGGAACATTAATTAAATACCCCTCATTTTCAAGGTCTTCACAAATACCCCTAAGAACTTCACAAATACCCCTAGAGAGTTTTTTTAAGTGGATAATGAAAATGAACTAGTACTTTTTTGGATAATGAAAATGAACTAGTATGTTCTTGCCGCGTGAAAACGTCAGGTAGGATTGACTTAATATAATCTTAGATGTGCCAAAAACTATACCCTAAAAACTTAAAATATACCCTTTAGGGGTATTTATAAAGTTCTTAGGGGTGTTTTGAAGAGCCATGAAAAAGAGGGGTATTTACTTAATTCCCACTTCTTAATATACACAAAGACTAAGGTTGAAAAAAAAGTAAATTTTGGTGTTGTCTAAAGTTATTCAAAACCAGAATGGGAAGATGTAGGAATGTGCTGCAGTGCTGGTTTAAGATAATCTGAATCCTTTATTTAGTTTTTGTTTTCGTCACATATAATGATGTTTCAAGATGTATATGAATTTTTCGCTGTATGTTGAATGAAAATTAGGACTTGTGAAGAAAATAAAACCATTTTCGTAAATCTCTTAGATTGTCATCAGTACTAGAAGTTCCTTAACAATGTGCAATCGTTGTTGTACGTCTGCTTTGCCTCAGTGACAGAAAATTCTGTTGTTGCATTCTGATCTAGTAGTGAATATAATTTTCTTTTAAGAAGAGGGTGTTTTAACCATTAGTTGAGAATGAATGTGGGATAATAGAAGTTGGTAAGAAAATCAAAGCTGATTGTTTTGGTTCGAAAGAAGCTTGGAGTTTGATTTAGCAAAAGGTCGAGCAAGAAGCTGTAAGCTGACATCAAAACGTACCTGAAGTTGCCTGTAAAATCATGATAGAATGTCACAACGAGCTCTCATCAGTATTAGTTCATTTCATTGTTTTTGGTGTTTAGAACTACCTTTTAAGTTCATTTCATTGTTTTTGGTCGAAAATTTCATTCAAATAGGTTTTGTAACTTGTTTCATTCATACTAAGTTAGAAACTTCTCTGTATGTTCCGATTGCCCATCAATCTCTGCTTGCTGACTATTTCTGTTTTCAGGAGCGCTGCAACTATGCTCTTTCTTAGTTTGTTGAGTTGCAGTCCATTATTCCAATGATTCAGCTTTAGCCAGTTGGTCTTCCTCAAGCAACAGCAATTTTTCTGTGAAGCAATATAATGTTGGTTTCTTAAAGAGAAGTTTTTATCGAGCAAGAAGCTGATTGTCCTGGTGCAATAGAAGGTATCACGGAAGAGATATCGTGGTTCCCTGACATCAGAGAGCTTATGACGAGCTTGGAAGTGCAGAACACTTTTGCCATTGTTCTTTCACAACCAATATATATCCGGGTCCAGTTACATCCCAAAATTGGATGGTCCTATGTTAGATGACCTTTTTTCTCAAGTGCTTGGAGTTTTTACGTTCAGTTGAAATTAAAGCTTGCGAAATCGTGCAATCAGGAATGCATGCTCAATGGTAAAGAAACCAACCGGAAGATGCTGGCTATTGCATGAGCTCTCTTCTTCGTTGGGGTTCCCTTTTTGGGTCAATTGCTTCCTCTTCCCGTGGAATTGATTCAGGTAACAGATGTTTCAAATTTGTTCAGAAATTGCTTGAGTGGTATTCCCAGCTGTTGCCGCAATTAGAATTGTAGGTATAACAGAATGGGGCTTCCTTTCAGATGGTGTTGAGGCGATCAGAGAAGCATGATAAGGTACACATAAGCTTATCATCTACATTTTGTTTTTGATGGTCATCAGCGTAGTTAAGTATTACATCTGAAGCTGTAGGTAACGTGAGTTTCTAATATTCCCAACTGTAGTCGTTTCACTCAGGTTGCTGGTGTTGTTATTCAATACTGTAATTCTTTTTTGCATCTTTTATATGGTAGTTTCCACCTCTGATTATTATAACCTTTATGCATCTCTTTTATAGCAGTGTTTCCGCCTTATCTTATTAATATTAACAACACGAAGGATAATAATGCCTGTCTTAGTAGCAAGACCATGGACCTACTTCAACTGTAATAAGAGGTTTAAAGTTGTAGATCTTGATAGCCCAAAATCTGCTGTAGTAAA
Organism: Papaver armeniacum; assembly: GCA_023531295.1. Lineage (NCBI taxonomy): Eukaryota > Viridiplantae > Streptophyta > Magnoliopsida > Ranunculales > Papaveraceae > Papaver > Papaver armeniacum. Next base: position 34,717 of record JAJJWW010006670.1, read on the forward strand.
ATCCAGCAAATTAATATTGCATTGATGACTAGAAAAAGATTTGATAATCTGACAGATCATAGGTGCAAAGCCACCACCATCCTTGGCTTCTATGTGGTACATCCTTGGTGATTCTTTCTTTCTGGACAATGCCCTGCATTTCATTTTCTGCTAACGTTATTGGTTAGGACAGATAAACTGTTCAGTATAGTACCTTTAGCAAGTATATAGACATTTCAGATTACAGTGTTGTTATGTTTCATTGATACATTTGTTTGTTTATGTACTGGTAGGAGAAGAGACGATTTGAGCAGTTTGTAATTACCGATGGTCGATAGATGCGAGGAAAATGGGCAAAGTGGTACTGGTTACAGAGGCTAAATAAGCTACTTATTAGACAGTATGTGCAGCTCCTGCTGTAATATTATCATCTAACTGTTTGCTTCGCATCACTTTGATCTTAAGCCCTGCTTGGTATGCATTATGCAAAGAAGCATGGTAATATTTGAAGTTTCTAGGATAGTAAAACTCGGTAACAGAAGTATTACCAACGACAGGGCCGAAATGGTGAAGTTTACCAGTACCATCTGTCCAGTTAGGATTGAAGTCTTGGCAGTCTTATGGATGTTAACACAACTGCGGATCGAGTAAAAAGGTAAACTACCCTGCCAACACAAGGTTGGAGCTGCTGGCAGTGTTTGGGTCAGCTAAACAACCCTGCCGATACATAAACTAGAGGTTGAAGATGGTCCTTAGCTTTATCCATTTGTAATAATAATTCTCACGCTGAAGATAGTCGGAAGGCAGAAAAGTTGGTACCACAAATTCAAGAATTCTTTGATTTTTCTTTTCCTAGCCAGGCAATATATGTAAAACTAATGAAATATATGCAAGTAAAATTCGAAGCTAGATACAGTATTACTGAGTGAGTATTTGTCTTAAGATTGCTAAACTGCAGCCACACTAACATCAAAGCTAACAGAGTTGGTCGCATTGGAGATCGACTTTGGTGGAAAAAAAATGTTAAAGTAACAAAATCTATTAGACAAACCATCAACTTGATTAGGATCATTCTCTAAAATCAATTCTGATACAGGCTGTGTGATCCATTTGAGAAATTTCTTGTACTGATGTGTCACCTCTCTATGGATGACGTGTCAAATAAACCCTGGAATCAAATAAACCGGGCTTTTTAAAGTCCATCTAAACAGTGAACAGACTACTTTCTTATCCTAGCCGCTGCAATTAAAGGCAGGATTTCTAAACCCTAATTTATCACGCCTCACTCATTCAACCATCGATCCAAATCTGAGAGCAATTTCAAGCATGTAAGTGTTTCTAAAATCTATGGTCTGCTCTAATTTCTAGCCCTGATTTAGAAAATGAGTGAATTAGAAAATGATGCTGTTGTTGAAATGGATTGCACAAACCTACAATTTGTCTCTGTTCACTGTTCAGGGTTGGCATTCATGGATGACTTTAGAGTCAAAACCCAACAGAGCCAAATTAGCATAAATGGTATTGTGGTTGAAAATTTTGTTCCTAGTACTACAGAATTGGGGAGTTAGAAGGCATTCCTCCACAACTACTCATTTCATACCTCCACGATGGCATCATTTGATTCAAATAAAGATTTGGCAATCACCAAAGCTTGGTACGCGGAAACTCGAGTTAGAAGGCAGTCCTCCGTAAGGGTGGATGCCCTAACCTTTTGGGCTAGGGTATACAACAAAATAGGCAAAGAGTTTCCGGAATCCTAAATTCCTAATGGAAGTAGTGTTCAACAAATTCATGATAGGCAACTAGTCATGAAAATGCGACACTTTATTTAACTATCCAAAAACGATTTTCAATGCTACCCATTTTAACTTGTCCATTGAACAATTTGTAAGTATTTTTGTGGTTTATTTTACGTGATCCATGTTGTTTGATCTTCCTACTAAACACCACTAACAAATTAAGTTTGTGTTTTGTTTTTGTAGCATGAAATCGTCAAAGCGCTACTTGGAGGAAAAGGGAGAAGCATTCGCATTTGATGCATGCTATCAATTCATGGTATCCAAAATCCTTGAGTATGCCCCGAAGATGATGGAGGGTGTATCGTGATCGGATTCCTCCAGCGAAGATTGATGGTTTTAGAAGTTTTTGTGTAGTTTTTATGAGTAGATTTATGTAAACCTTCACGAGACTATGACACAAATCACTAGGGTCCCCTAGTGGTTTAAAGCCTTGATGCATGTGCTAAATGCATCCTACAATAATGAAATGAATGAAAAAAATTCTTATTGAAAGGCAACAATCGGTTTATATATGTCAAGCAAAACCTCGCTTACTTCAACCGGATTATACATATGCCAACGTCAACCGATTATAGAAGTCCTCTGTTAATTTGGAAACACCAACCCGCATTGGTTTATAAGTGCATGAATGTAAACCGATTCCCGGTACCGCATTCTAAAAAACGATTTTTAAAAGTTGTTTGATGTTTTGGAGAACTCTTTAACATTAGTTGATCTCACATCTAAAACATAATTAACACCTAATACGATTAATTAGTGCTAATTAAATAGGGGTAAATTAGGCATTTAAGTAATTATTGGATAAGGGGTGGTGTGAAAGTTATTTCTAATGACTTTTTTTTATCATCTAGTACGTAATAGGGCCAAACTAAGTGTAGTAGGCCCCAATTTAGCCAGGATAAACTAGAGGTTGAAGATGGTCTTTTTGCTTCACCCATTGGTATTAATAATTCTCATGCTGAAGTTCCGGAAGTCAGAAAAGTTGGTACCACCAATTCAAGAATTCTTTGATTTTTCTTTTCCTAGCCAGGCAATATATGTAAAACTACTGAGTGAGTATTTGTCTTAAGATTGCTAAAGTGCAGCCACACTAACATCAAAGCTAACAGAGTCAGTCGCATTGGAGATCAATTTTTTTTGGTGTAAAAAATGTTACAGATTCTATTACATAAACCATCAATTTGATTAGGATCTCCATTTGAGAAATCTTTCAAGTTCTTGTGCTGACGTGTCACCTTTCTATGGTTGACATGTCAAATCAGCCCGTAACCCGCTGAATCAAATAGACCGGGCTTTTAAAAAGTCCATCTAAACAGTGAATACACTACTTTCACGCGGCGCCTCACTCATTCAACCATCGATCCAAATCTGAGAGCAATTTCAAGCATGTAAGTGTTTCTGAAATCTATGGTCTGCTCTAATTTCAAGCCTCGATTTATTAGAAAACGCCGTTGAAATGGATTGCATATCTCTAGATTGTGGTGGTTTCATCTTTATGGTTCTTCTTGTAATGGTTACTTGTGGTTTTGTTATGATAGTTATGATGATGATGAGGTTTCTTGATTTGTTTTTGAAACCCTTACACTAAAGAATACAAAAAAACTACAATTTGTCTCTGTTGAGGGTTGGTATTCATGGATGATTTTAGAGCCAAACCCAACAGAGCCAAATTAGCACAAATGGTATTGTGGTTGAAAATTTTGTTCCTAGTACTGCAGAAATGGGAAGTTAGGATTTGCAGGGGTTAAGTGACTTGATGATCTATGGAATGAGACAGGATGCAAGCTCTTGTTTCAAAGCAAGCACAATTTTCTCCTTTTCGTTATAGCTACCATATTTTCAGGGACTTTTTCATTATGTGCCACAAACACCATCTATGTTCGTCTGAGGGAAATAGATTTGCAATCGCATTCTTCATGGGTTTATCTTGGTCTGTTATAATTGCTGGCTCTTGGAGCACGTCCAGCATATAACAAACATAAGACTAAACCTGAAAAGGAAATAAATTTGGGTTGTGGTATCTAAAGACATTCAAAACCAGATTGGAAAGATATGGGAATGTGTTGGTTTAAGATTATTTAAAATTTCATTGTTGCGTTCTGATCTAGTAGTGAAAACAAGTTCTTTTTCATTTTTTTTAAGAAGAAGATGTATTCACTATTAGTTGAGAACGCGTGTATGGGATAATGGAATCTGACTGTTTTGATTTGGAAGAACCGAAGAAGCTTGGAGTCTGGTTCAGCAAAAGGCCGAGCAAGAAGCTGTAAGTTGACATCAAAAGTCCGGACATACCTGAAGTTGCCTGAAAAATCATGAAAGTATGTCACATTGAGCTCTTGTCAGTATTGGTTGAACTGTTGGTAGCATAAAGACTTTGAATATGGCAGCGAAGAGTTGGTATCAGGTATGCTGGTTTCTACTTTTATTCAAGTTCTTTGTCATGATATATGGTATTTTTGTTGTGTTCTGTATTTGTAGCATGATCTCATCAACCTGTAAATTTCCTATTTTTTCCGCATCTTTTTAATCCAAACATTTTTCTTTTGGTTTTTGTTATTTCTAAACTACCTTTGAAGTTCATTTCATTGTTTTTGTTCAAACAATTCATTCAAATAGGTTTTGTAACTCGTATCATTACTAAGTTAGAAATTTCTCTGGGTGTTCTGATGAACAGCTGGCCATCAATCTCTGCTTGCTGCTGACTGTTGCTGTTTTCAGGGATGCTGCAAGATGCTCTAGTACTCAGAAGGCAATGATCACTGTAAGAGACAGAATGGCACTTGGTGTTTGCTGGACGTAAATGAGGTCCATATTTAGTAAGGGGATCTCTATCATCTCCACGGAAGACGTGAATGACAAATTGTTGTGGCTGCCGCAGCCAGATAGCCTTTTTAGTGCCAAATCCTACCGGAAGTCTCTGCAGCAACAAAGAGCCTCATCACCACACTCTCACAACAGTGATTCCCCTGGGATAAGTTCTGGAAAATTAAGATCCTCCCTCCTAGAGTGACTCGTGGATGTCTAATACCATCTCTGCCACTTGTGCCATCAAGAACTGGAAACCATTGACTACCTGTTTCGCACTGCCCAGTTGCTCAAGCTGTACTCTTCTCGTCTAGCCTATCTTTGCGGGTAGAGAATGAACCCCAGTTAACGACTTAAGAGTTGGTACGGCGGTAGATTATGATTGATTGATGGCAATGAGGCTCTGAAATTGGGGGCTTGTTTGTTACGGAGGTTACCGAGAACTAGCAGCTCAATGATCTTTGAGAAGAAAGGCTACAGCATTCACACCATCATCAGCGGAGCCATCAGTGGCTTCAATTTCTTTGTTGACGAATACAACAGAAACTTCCACACAGTCGGGGGAGCCACCTCCAGCGCAAGTGCAGAACAGTTTTTTTCAATGTTCTTTCACAACAAAATCTGGGTTCTCTGTTACAAAGGCAATTTTAATTTCAATAGCTTTCTTTTGTAACTTTGAAAATAAACATTGATGGGATTCAAATGTATAAAGCTTGCAATTAGTAAATGATATCATTACCTTATTAAGATTTTGTGGAACATTGAAGAGTTGGTAAAATGGTCCATATTAGCGAATCTTAATAAGCTGTCGATGCTTGTTATTTGGTGGGTAGTGCGAGGAATACAGGCAAAGGCCAAGACCAATAATCGGTAGCAATGGCCAGTTTGTCAGTGTCACATGCCATTGTTAGAAATGCCGCAACAGCCCAGTGAGGGCCAAATTGTGCGCAGAAAATAGAGGCCTCAGCTTCAAAACTAATCTTCTCTCCAAGGTACATGTCATTCTCTCTGTATCTCTGTCTCTCTCAAACAAAATGAGTTTGGGTAAAAGATTACTGCAGCGGGTTATCTCAAATTATAATTATGGTATAACTCGCTCATTTCTGCAACATAAAAATTATGGAATGTTTGTGAGAAATTATGGTTCAGGTTATAACATATCAAAACTTGAGAGGTTTGTGAGGGATGAGTGTAAGTCTGGAAAGATTCAGAAGCTTGATGATGGTTTGAGATACTTTGATCAACTGATTTTGGAAAAACCATTGCCATCTAATGATACATTTAATCATGTATTGGGATCATTATCGAAGATTAAATGTTATACAGAGTCATTGTGTTGCATAAGAAGATGAATTTGGTTGGGGTACAACCAGATGTTGTTACATTGAGCATTTTGATTAACTGTTGCTGTCAATTAGGCCAAGTGAATCATGGGTTTTGTTTGCTAGGAGAGATTATCAAGAGAGGTTATCAGCCGGATGTTATCACTTTCACTACACTCATTAAAGGATTGTGTCTTCAAGAAAAGATTGGTTTTGCAGTCAATATGTTCGACAGAATGACTCCAATGGGTATTCAACCTGATGCATATACATGTAATACTCTTATACATGGGATTTGTAGAACTGGTCAAGTGGGTCCTGCTCTTCAGCTTAAAAACAAGATGCTGAAATGGAATTGCAGACCTAATGTTGTTTCTTACTCAATGATTATAGATACTCTTTGTAAAGGAGGTGTAGTTGATGAAGCTTTGGGTCTCTTCTCTGAAATGCTTAGAGCAAATGTTGTAACCAATGTAGTCGTTTACAATTGTTTGATCAATGGACTTTGCAATTCAGGCAGGTTTGACGAGGCAAAGAGAGTCTTTGAGGAGATGGTTAGTAGAGGAATCTCTGCCAATGTAACTACGTATAGCTGTATGATTGATGGTCTTTGCGGCATGGTCAATGGGAAGAAGCAAGGAGATATTTTGATGAAATGCTGGATCGAGGGGTTTCACCCAATACAATAACCTTTAGTATACTAATAGATTCACTTTGTAAAGATGGGATGACAGAAGATGCTTGGGGGTTGTTTGAACTGATGGACAAGTTAAACATAGAACCTGATCGGGTTACTTATAACTCAATGATCGACGGTCTGTGTTTGGCAGGTTGGCTGCAAGAGGCGGTGAAACTATTTAACTCAATGGCAGATAGGGGCCTTCAACCTGATGTCATCAGCTGCAACATATTAATGGATGGGTATTGCAAGGGTTGCAAGTTGGACGAAGCTGTGCAGCTATTCAATAAGATGAAACAAAATGGAATAGAACCCACAATAGTTACTTACAGTACACTTTTAAGGGGCTATACAGAAATGGAAGAGTTAGGGCAGCAAAGAGTTTGGTAGATGAGATGCAAACTTTTGGTCTGTCTCCCGGATGAAGTTACATACAGTATAATGTTGGATGGACTGTTCAAGAATGGGAAAATTGAGGAAGCGATAAAACTGTTTGAATCCATGGAGGGTACAGGTATCTCAGCTAATATTGACATGTACAGTATTCTTATTTGCGGTTTTTGTAAGGCCGGCAAGTTGGAAGATGCAAAAGAACTGTTTACTGAAATTCTAAGAAAAGGTTTAGTGCCTAATGTAGTAACGTATACCACAATGATCGATGGCCTCCTTCGAAGCAAGATGTTATTAGAAGCTAACAGATTAATCATCGAAATGGAAGAGAAGAGTTGTTTGCCAAATGCTAGAACATATGATACCATCATTAAGGGGTTTTTTATAGCGAAGGAGACTGATAAAGCACTGAAATTTCTTGTCAAGATGCGTGAAAGAGAATTTGTACCGTGTGATTCTGTTGTTTCTTTGTTAACAAACACTCTCTCGCCAAATGAGCTAAAAAATTTGTGAAACCTCGTAGTTGTTGAGGTAGCATGAATCATGTTAATCAATTTTTAAAATATTTGGATGAATATAAGGTCTCCTTTGGGGTCATATGCTTCCCCTCTCTGTTGATTCATCCAGGTAATTGACGTTGAAATTTGTTCAGAAAGTGGTATTCCAAGCTGCTGAAATGGTTATATATGTAGGTATAGAAGAATGGGATTTCTTTCAGATGGCGTCATGGCGACAAGAGAAGCTTGATAAGGTACACAAATAGGCTTACCATCTGCATTTTGTTTTTTGATGGTCATAACGCAGTTTAAGTATTTCAACAGAACTACAGGTAGTATCCAATGAGTTTGTAATGTGCCCAACTGTAGTCGTTTCACTTAGGTTGCTGGTGCATTGTTTAATCTGTTGGATCTCAGTTAGAACTTGATTCGTATATATTGCATTTGCTTGCATCTTTCTTAGGTAGTTTTTGCATGCAATTTGTTATGCAATACTGTAAATTTTTTTCTTTTTGTATCCTTTATATGGTAGTTTTGCCTTTGATTATTGCAGTCTTTTATGCATCTCAACTGTAACTATAAGGTTTTAGATCCTGATAGCCCGAATTCTGCTATAGTTATAGTAGAACTGTGAACCAAAAAGGTTTGTTAATCTGACAGAACATAGGGGAAAGGCTACCACGCTTTGCCTGCCATGAGGTATAGCCTCAAAATGCTTTTTCATTCTAGACAGTGGCCCTGCATTTCATTTTGTGCTAACGTTGTTGGTTAAGATAGATATACTGTTCAGTTTAATAACTCAGATAATATATGGAGAATCAGATTATGGTGTTGTTGTTTTTCGTTCATACGTTTGTTTGTTGATGTACTGGGAGGAGAAGGGACAATTTGAGTAGTTTGAAATTAGTGATAGGTGTGAGGAAACAGGGCAAAGAGGTAGTGGTTGCAGGTCTGCTGGAGCTAAAATTTGAAGCTAAAGAAGCTGCTTGAAAAACAAAAAGAAAAAAAAAAGTGAACATGACAGAATTATCTCAAAAATGGATTCGATCAGATATAAAGGATCATGAAGAGAAGCTAATTAGCTCCAAAACAGACACGCTACACAATTTTACAAGCTAAATGAATATACAGAGGAAATTTACGAAAAACAGTAGAAAATCAAGCACCATTTTTCCTTGGTTCATGGGAGTGTGATTGTCTAAGCTGACTGTCAGGCTCATTCTCACTTCCCAGGAGCGAAGTTGGTAGCATACGACCAAGCATTGTTGTTCACTGGGTCTGAAAGGTGGTCTGCGAGGTTCTCTAGAGGACCTTTTCCAGTCACAATAGCCTGAACGAAGAACCCGAACATGGAGAACATAGAGGCGACCATTCTTAAGTTCCTTTACCTTTAGCTCGGCAAATGCCTCTGGGTCCTCTGCAAGGCCTAATGGATCGAAGCTGCCACCTGGGTAAAGTGGATCGACGACCTCACCTAGTGGACCACCGGCAACTCTGTAGCCCTCAACAGCGCCCATAAGAATGACCTGTGTGGCCCATATAGCCAGGATGCTCTGTGCATGAACCAAGCTGGAATTCCCCAAATAATCTAGTCCTCCTTCACTGAAGATCTGAGATCCAGCTTTGAACCAAACTGCTTCCCCGAATTTGACTCCATTTCTAGAGAGGAGTTCAGGGAAGACACATCCCAAAGCTCCGAGCATCGCCCACCTTGAATGGATCACCTCAAGTTCGCGGTTCTTGGCAAAGGTCTCTGGATCAGCTGATAGTCCAGCAGTGTCCCAGCCATAGTCACCAGCGAATTCCCCGGTCAGGTAAGAAGGAGACTCACCAGAGAAGGGGCCAAGATACTTGACACGATCTGGACCGTACCATGGACTTCCTGAAGAAGCAGCAGGCTTCTTTGCGGATGTCTTCCTCATGGAGATCTTGCTGTTGCTGCTGGATCTAACATTAGTTGGGAATTCTGTTTGTGGGTTCACAGTCACAGCTTTCCCTGCAAATGATGGAGAAGAGAGAGCCATGGTTGCCATTAGTAACTGTTTTTGTTGTTAGAGATAGAAAGACTATTGAGTATTGAAGGATTTGGTGAGTTAACACTGATGTAGTTCATGTTTCTTATATAGGCCAGTGTTGGATTAGATGTGTCTATCCATGAAGATCTTCTCCTATGTTTTCATTGGTCCTGAAGTTGGCACCACAAATTCAGGAATCTGTGTTTTTTTTTAATAAGCCACGAAATATATGTCGACTTGGATTTTCATACAAAATGAATCAGATGGGGACTGGTACAATTCTGAACATAGTAAAATTTGAAGCAAGATTTACTGAGCAAAGTGTATTAGCTTAAGATTACTAAAGTGCAGCTACATGAACATCAAGGCTAAGAGGGTGGTCAGTTTTGCTATTCCCGGATTCACCAAAGCTTGTTTTTTTTCTTTTTCTTTTTTCCATTGAATCTTTCTTGTGCTTGGAGCCAAATCCATAGCATATTGCCTACCAGGATTTACATTTACTTAAAGGCTACATCGGAGGAAAAGACTCATCAGCTCTTTAAACAAGTGTATGTGCATGTGTACCATCTGAAAAATTAAGGTTACGCTGTTACGAAATTTCCAACTCTATACTCCACGGAAGAGGAGTCTGACAAATGCCCAGCTACATTATGGAAACAAAATGTAGGGCGTAAGGTTTTTTTTACCTGGCGAGATTGGGGTATACCCAAACTAATTGGGGTATACCCAATGAGAAGGGGACATGGTGTGTCATTATTAAAAAGTGTGATTTTACTTTAATACCCTTGAAATAATTAAATCTTAAAAATAAATTCATTTCTTAATTTCATTAACCATAAAATTAAAAAACTAACCAACTCTTAATCTTCTCTTCTTCTTCATCTTCATCTTCCATCAACCAAACCCATATAAAAATCTCAACTTTGATTTTCCAAAAAATGTTGACTCTACAATGAAAAGAAGACTATAAATGATGTTTAAACTTAAACCCATCATTGTGTTGTGTGATTTGATTGTTATATCGGGTTAGAAATCGAAATTTATGATTTCTGTGTCTTGACCAACAAGGTCGTGACATGCATATCTTCCGACTTTTCATAATGACCATGGCGGCGATCAGTAAAAAATTCAACGTAGGCAGGTATTTTTGAAGACCTTGACCAATACGACCGGAAGGGTATTTTTTGAATACCTTTAGGCCAAAACAAGCAGGAAGGGTATTTCTTGAATACCTTGGGCTAATAAATTTTTATGTCATCTCTTTGTATGTCAAAAAAACAAAAGCGGCAAGGTCGACGATAAGAAGATCATCTTGCGGCCACTTTTGGCGGCGAGGTCAACGATGAAGACCTTGCCGACTTTTCATACTTCGAACTAAAAGTGTTGATTTATTCTTTGATTTTGAGTATGATTTCATATAATGATTTGCAATCCCCTTTTTAGAAGTATTTTGGTTGTGTCTTCATTTTCGTTGCAGAGATATTCTCAAAAAAAAAAAAAAAAATCATCAAAAATCATCCCACAAAAGTCAATCAAAAACAAAATTTCATAACTTAAAATTCATAAGTTTTAATCTATTCAATCAATTTAAACTTAATTAATTAATCTAATCAAACTTTTAGTGTTAATTAAACGAGGCAATTTTGCCATTTTGAAAATATTTGGTTAAGGGGTGACCTCTTTTACTTCAAAATGACCCTATTTTGTCTCATTGGTATACCCCAATTAATTTGAGTATACCCCAATCTCGCCAGGTTTTTTTATTATGTTTTTTTAAAGTGTTATCAGAAATGCAAATTAGAGACATTTCTTCTGAAATACTCCCAAAACCAAAACAGTCTTGCTAGACCCAACGAAGAATTTGCACCGGCAATACATCGAGAGAGAGCGCACGGACCCAGGATAACGTTCAGTGCACTGGGTTAGGGGTGGGGCAGAAGTGGGCCCCACTCATCCTCTCACACGGTGCAAATTTTTGGGTGAGTAAATCATTTTGGAAACCAAAACTGCTTAATTTCTACTCTAAATCTTTCCTTGTCTCTAATTCTACATCCAAAACCAACACCCTTTCTGAAGAACGCGAAATTGGGGATATAAAAAGGAGAAATAAAAGGGATACAAATACACACTAATCATTTAACAAATACTTAAGATTTTTATTAATTATTATTAACCACTAAACCTGATTAGTGAGGGGTAAATTAGGATTTAAAAAAATACTTAGATAAGGGGTGACCCCGAATTGATATCTGGATCCAGTTTTTTGTCATTTTCTTATATTTCTAAATTCCTTTTTATATTCCCCAAGGTGTTATTTCTAAACATCATTTTGCCTTGTACCACAATTTGAAGAATTCTTTTTTCTCAGCCACACAATATTTGTTGACATGGATTTTCCTAAATGGATTAATGTAGATACAGACAGTCCATAATAATGAAATTCATTATTGCTTGGTCGTGTAATATTATCATTTGAAGTCTGATATGAGTCACTTTCTTTCACAGCCCTGAATATGTACCCCGGAGGGCCGGGGCTGCTCATCCTGAATGAAGACAATAAATTAACAGCGAAGAAAAGTAAACAATGTATATTGATTGAAAAAGATAATTAGATTGCATGAACAGTCCACTAATTGTCTCAAAAAATTTAGAACCAACAACAATTTCTCACAACGAGATTTACATAACGAACTCACACACTCAAAATCAAATAAAATCAAAGCCCAAATATTTATAATTCACTATATGATTTTTTTTTTTTTTAAAGATTTAGTAACTAGTAAGTGACATTGTATAACCGGTTGGGTGAAGAAGGATTAATAGATTGAAGAAGGGATTGTGCTTTAGAAAGCTGCTCATTCAAAGCCTGTATCTGAGCTTGATACGAACGCACATACTCCAAAGCTTCAGCTTCCAAATCACCGAGCTGTGAACACAGTCTTTCTTCTGCTTCTTCAACTATATAAAGTCTCTGTGTGGTTTTCTCAAGTTGTCGTTTCATTTTTTCTTCCCTCATCAAACTCTTGTTTAATTCTTTTTCCAACTCTTCGTTTCTTTGCCTCAATACCTCATCTTCAATGATCTGAGCAGCCATTAGTACTGGATTATTCTTTCTGATAAAACTGGAGAAAAGAGAATTAGTGAAGGAAGGAAGAACTGGCAATGAAAGAAACAACAGCCATGGAGTTTGTTTTATAGGGAGGCATAGGCTTCATAGAATAATATGTCTAGATTCAATGTATCTGTCGAAGGAAAATACTACTAGTATCCACGTACGGGCCTCAGTCATAGTATTTCTGATTCAATGTACTTTGTCAATAGACTCAATACCAATCCGTTCATGGCCAACCAACCAAAATACCATGGAAGGGGTAAAGAACCAAAGAGCAAAAGAAAAAGAAAAAAGAAGCCAAGAGTCGGTTTAATTTCCATCCACAGCTTTATCCCCACGCTTTTACTTTTGTCTGACATTTGATTTATGTAATGTTAATGTTTTGCCGGGGCTTGCTGATTTTAGATGGCAATGCCGCGTGATTTTTAGTTAATTTTTTTGATTTATGTAAATGAAATTCTCTTTTCCCACTCTCCTCCATCTCCTTCTCTGCTTTTGTATTCCAAAGATGATAGGAAAGGAGGCTAGTGTAGGGTCAGATGTGTGTATAGTATACCATGAAAATCTTCTACTGTGTTGTTATTTGGCAAGGAGTTGGCACCACAAATTCAAGAATTTTGTTACTTTTTTTTTCAGCTACACAATATAAATGTCGACATATTTTCCTACACACAACGGATTATGTAGGGTCCATAGGGACAGTGAAGGATCCGCAATAAAAAAAGAACAAGAAAATGTCTAGATTCAATGCATCTGTCGAGGGAAAATACCGGTGCTATCCACATATAGGCGCGTATCTCATAGTATAATCAGAAATGGAAAAATATCGTTTGGTCCTTTTTTAGGTGGGCTACGTATACATTTGGTCGTTTAATTGGCCAAACGCCTTTCTTGTTTTGATCCATAATTATTTAAAATATTTAAATAGACAAAAATACCCTTTCATGTTAATTTTTTTTTGTAAGAGATTTTCCTTGCTAACAAAATGACTTCATTCGAGGAATGAAATCTATACAAAAAGCTAAAAAAGCAGGACTTCATTCCGGGAATGAAGTCCATACAAAAAAAAAAACAGACTTCATTCCCAGGAATGAAGTCCATAAAAAAAAAAACAGACTTCATTCCCAGGAATGAAGTCCATACAAAAAGCTAAAAAACAGACTTCATTTACAAAAAGTTAAAAAAAAAGACTTCATTCCCAGGAATGAAGTCCATACAAAAAGCTAAAAAAACAGACTTCATTCCCATACAAAAGCTAAAAAAACAGACTTCATTCCCAGGAATGAAGTCCATACAAAAAGCTAAAAAAAGACTTCATTCCAGGAATGAAGTCCATCAAAGTAAAAATGTAGACTTCATTCCCAGGAATGAAGTCCATACAAAAGCAACATCAGATCTTTATCTTCTTCATCTTCTTCACCATCTTCAACGAACGACAGCAGCATCGTTCATTTAATTTTGGAGCTGATTAGAGCACATAGAGCTAACAGAGACCGAAAGATTACAAGACGCTTGTTGCCTCTTGATTAACCACAAATGTACAAAAGAAAACAAGAAGAAAAACTAGATCTATAATCTCTTCACTGATGTACAGAAGAAAACAAGACGCTTGCTGCCTCAAATCACGATATATCTCCAACTATATCGTGACTCCACTGTCTCCAACTATATCGTGACTCCACAAATGTATGAGAAGAAAACAAGACGCTTGCTTGCCTCTTGATTAACCACAAATGTACAGAAAAAAAACTAGATCTATAATCTCTTCACTAATGGGAACCCGTCAAAGAAGCAAACTTAAAAAGATTTGAGAGGAAAAGAAAATCTAGATCTAGAAAAGAAGAGAGAGAAAGTAAATCTGAATGATTCCATCTCTCTTACATTTTGACTATATATATGGTCCTTATCCAAAAGGGTATTTACGCCATTTTCAAGGTGATATTTACATCACCATGACATCGGCAGTAGGACCAAACAATAATTTTTAGGACCAAACTATAATTTATATCACCAAATTGGACCAAGCAGGACATTTGTAGGTCAAATGGACTAGACTCTCTCTAATATATTATTCTAGGACCTAATGGTATTTCCTACAATCGAAACTCTAAATGGACCGAGAAAAGAGCTATTTAAAAAAGAAGGTTATTATTGGGGCGTCACGTTCCATTAAAAGGCGTCATCTAATAGGATAAAACGGGTCACCCAAAAATAATATCGAAAACCCCTTATCTCAAATAATTTTGTAATGACCGAACAACCCTTAATTTTAATTTAATTTAATTAGATAATAATTAATTTTTACGATTGCATTCCAACCCAAATACGACGTAAAACTGTTTCTACTGGTTGGAATCAATACAAACCTAGACGTAAATTCAATGTTTTCTTATTTGGAATTAAAAGGAACATGGACGTAAAACTAAAAGGAACCTGGACGTAAAACTAAAAGGAACCTGGACGTAAACCCATTTACTTTAATGGAACCTGGACGTAAACCCATTTTACTAAAAGGAACCTGGACGTAAATTCGTTTTTTGTAAAGTAAAAACTTGGACGTAAACCCATTTTACAAAAACCTAGACTTAAATTACAAAAACCTGATCCATTTTACAAAAAACCGGGCGTAAATTACAAAATTTACGGTTGGAATTAATCCAAACCTGGCCGTAAGTTCTTCATAAACTAAAATTACGGCTAGAAAAGCAGTACCGAACCTAGACGTAACACTAGCAGAAACGTACTGGAACCCTAATTTTACTTCAATTTCATTCAATCTAACATATTTTAAACACAAAAACGAGTAAACAAAGATGAGTTTGTTTGATTATTACCTAACATACACCATGGGTCATTGTTGAGGAGTTTGAAATTCTGATTCTTCAGTTGCTTGAATCGGTTGTTGTTGAATTAGAATAGAAAAAACTAGGTTTTTAAGTTTTTATTTTAGTTAAAGGGTAATCTAGACATTTTGTATTTGTGTTAGGATATCCCATAACAACTTTTTTGGACACTAAGAATCCAAGTGAAGCCCCTCTATTGGAGTGTGACGCCCCAATAATAACCTTCTTAAAAACGTTGTCTCGATATTTTTTATGGTAGGGCCTAAAAATGGTCCCCTGCTAATTCCGGGGGGCGGTCCCGAGGGGTAAGCAAGACAAGCCCCACTCAGGGCAACAAAGGGTGGGGGCAACAACATAGGTATTTTATATTTTGGGTTTTATGTTTAATAAATAATTTTCAAGGACCTATACATAATTTATATAAAATATAAGGATAGGGGTTTAATGGGGTTAATTAGGAGAAGTTTTCTTTTTATTGTATTATTTTCTGTTAGAATAATCCTTAATTATTTCCTTGTAGATTTTTTTCCTTATATTATAGTGATTGAATTGAATTAGAAAATAACAATACAGTCATTTTTTCAGTTTAGATAAATATACTAATTTAGCATACTTTTTGTTACTACAAAAGATTGTCTAACATATTTTTTTTTTCTTTTTTTTTTTTTTTTTGACAATTTAGCATACTTTTTGCTCAAGTACTTGAGACTCCTTGTCACTGGTGATTGATAGACGCATTTATGTGTCTATTTTCATCTCGATTTTCTATATTGTTAGTACCCATTTTTGTACTTATTATGGTGTTTTGTGTATTTGTAGGCATTTTTGAGAAATAAATATTTTGGAAAACTCATTTCGAAAAGTTGCACCGGAGGACACCTACTATTCGGACTCCCATTTTGGATAAGGGGTAACCTAATTACTAAGGGGCACCCCATTTCCGGGAAGCTACTAAACAAAGACCCGTGAGACGATAAGGAGGAAGCCATCTTTATCGTTTTGAACATTAAAATCGGGGAAACTTGTAGCAGCGAAGTCCAGTTTTGGGATTGGATTTTTGGGGGATTTCGGAAGTGACTCAATCGCTAGAAATAGTTTTAATGGATTCAGAAGGGCTAAACATGTATGGGTCTCGATTGGATTAAGTTGGGCCCGATTGTCGATTTGAAGAAAACGGGGACAATAGTTTTCTCGGGTTCTTTGAGAAGGATTGAAAGAGATTTTCATGGAGTTTTTCACAGAATGGGTTGGTAATTACCCTGTTGCGACAAGACAGGAGAAGTAATCGTAAAAGAGGAAGATTTCGATATGATTTGAACAAAACAGGAATGAAACATCCCGGAGGATTGCCGTGAAAGAAAAGAAAGATATTTTTAAGATTTACTTTCGGTTTTCAGTGTTGTTGCCTATATATAAGTTGGTTCAAGTCCAAAAAGAAGAGGTGGAGACTTTGGGGGAAATTTAGAAGAGAGCAGGCGTTGAAATCACGAGTTGGAGTTTTATTTTCTCTGTTTGCAATACCAAGAACACGAAGAACAAAAGGCCATTGAAGACATCGTTTTTTGGGGTCTTAAAATCGGCGACAAAGCAACAGTGTTTACAACGATTTTACTCATAGTGATTCCATTGTAACTTGTTTGTTTTTAACGCCGATACATACCAAACGATCTGTGTTATCTTTTTTCACTCTTTTAATCAACTTTTGAACCATAAACTAATATTTTTAGCAAGTGATTAATATGAGGAGCTAAACCCCATTGCTGAGGCGACGGAGGAAGCCAATTTTCCATGATGTGTGTGGTAATTTCTATTTTAATTAATTTTTGCAATCTCTTTTAAGATTATTTGCCTTGATTGAAAAGTGATTAAATGATTTTTCCTAAGCAATTGTGATTTCTCTTGATAGACTATGCTTAGACCTAGGTTTTTGATATTCTATGCTTTCGAAATACAATTGTTATTCTAAAAATCTACCTTTGCAAAATATTAGAATCACTTTAAACGTGAAGAGTTGCACGAATATTGATTAGATTAAATCACATAAAAATTGGAGTTTGGTGGAATCCGAGTCTCGGTGCTTTTAAAATCTTGATAACAACATCGTCTTGAGTTTTCTATTTTGAAATAAAATTCTAAAAAACAAGTCCGAGAATAACTTTTTTTACGACTTTCTACAACAACTTTCAAAATAACATCAATTTTTGGCGCCGTATCACGGACTTGTATTTAGGTTTAGGTTTTAAGTTTATTGTATTTTTATTTTTTTTTTTTTTAGATTTTTGTTCTATTTTACGTCTTTGGTATTTTTGTTTTTGTTGTGCGGGATTGACTTAAAGCTATAAGTGGAAATTTGAACTTGCCAAAAAGGAGAAACAGAAGATATTATTTTTGGACTTTTATTTATTAGGTTCTTTATTTGCTTTATTTTCTTTTGGACTTGTAATTTTCTTTTATTTGGTTGCTTATTTATTTTTATTTATTATTAAAAAAAAAAAAACAGTTGCACACACCAATTGCATCTCTCATCGGATCGTAGAGTTTAGAAAAACTCGTGGATTAGTAAGTTGAACCCGTGCCTTGGGCCTTTTGGGAGTTACCAGTTGAAAGTCCACAAACCTCAGCCTCGTACCTTTGGGTATATTTTGTTGTGGTAACCCAAGCTTACCTAAATTAGTGAGCCCAGTATTTGCATGTGTACAGATTTTTGTTGAATTTTTGTGTATGCCTGAACGAAAAAGAGACGCTCTAGGACGGTTTATGCGTGAAAAGCCTAGAAGTGATATTTTAGGAAACAAGAATCTTGATTACTTTAATCTAGAGACCTCTGATTTTGGAAAGTCTAGTTTTGAACATCCATCTTTTAATGAGGAGAGAATCCCTATAACTCGGGTAGAGCCGAAATGGCACTTTGAAGACCTTGTTGAATCAGACTAGGACTAGTGGGTCCCTCGTGTATCGGGTTAGGTGAAACGGAAGCAAATTATGAACTTAGACCGGGATGTTGCGGATGCTCCCAATCTTTTTAGGGAAAGAAAATGAGAACCCCTATTGCCATGTTAGGGACTTTGAGGAAATTTGTAGTATCCTAAAGATTAGAAACCTTGATGATGATGCTTTGAAACTTAGGTTATTCCCTTTTCCCTTGAAAGATAAAGCTAAATCGTGGCTATATAGTTTGGCTTCCTGGTCCATTGAAACATATGAACAACTTACATCTGCCTTTTTGAACAAGTTTTTCCCTACGCACAAAACATCGTCTATTAGGACGCAAATCTGCACGTTTTCTCAACAGGAGGGAGAATCTTTGTATAGGTATTTGGAAAGGTTCAATGATCTATTAGCCCAATGTCCTCATCATGGTTTAGAAAAGGTTAGGTTAGTTCAGATCCTTTATGAGGGTTTAGATTATCCCACTACAACTACAAAGGTAGAATCTATGTGTACGGGTGGGTTTGAAAACCAGACAGTTTATCATGCGATGACATATTTGAGTGAAATCGCCGAAAAGACCTAAAGAATGGGAAAATAGTAGGGAACCCAAGAAAACAATTATTCTAGGAAGAGGAAACGTTAATAGGCTAGAAGGAGGCTTTGAATCAGATGCCAAAATTGTAGCAATAGCTAAAAGGTTAGAATCTTTAGAATTGGGTCACACTAGCGGTAGAGTGGAGCCTTTTTGGGAAGGCCAGAATATTGAAGAGCAAGTCAATGCTCTTTATAATAATAACACTAGATTTGATAACCGTCAAAAGTTTGACTCATATTCAGAAACCTATAATCCTGGTTGGAGAAACCATCGAAGAACCTCTCATGGTCTAAGGACCGAGAATCAAGGTCGGTTTAGTAATTTGAATGCTCCCCCGGGTTTTGGCTACACTAAGAATCCTTCAGGACCCGCTCGGTTTCAAAATCGGTCCGATAAGAAAATTTTAGTCTAGAGGAATCTCTCGCCTTATTAACCCAACAAAGCGCAATGTTTCACCAATCGATGATACAAGGTTTAGATGAAAATAAAAATATGGTCAGGATAATTCTCAGGTTATTTCAGAGTTAAAAACGCAGGTTAGTCTGATAAATGAGTCCTTGAGAGAAAAAGGTAGGTTCCCTAGTCAAACACAACCCAACCCTAGAGGATTTCATGAAGTAGGCGCAAAACCAGCACTTCAGTTGAATTCAGTTAGAACCCTTAGGAGTGGCAAGAGTAGTAGACAATCGGGTAATCATGCCCGATAGTGAGCATCTCGTAGTTCACCCTCAGGACCATCAATAGCTGAGGGGACTGATAAAATCTCTGATGGTGCCAATTCGGTCCTGAGAGGCCCTATTTTATGCCTAGAGCCCCATTTCCCCAGCTATTAGTGCCAACAAAGAGAGAATCCAACTTTAATGACATAATGGAGGTTTTTAAGAAAGTTACCATAAACCTTTCGTTATTAGAAGCAATTAGGCAGCTGCCGGCTTATGCCAAGTTCCTTAAGGATATGTGTACGCGAAAGAGAAAGCTTAGTGTCCCTAAGAAAGACTTTTTAGCTAGTCATGTAAGTTCGATCATTCAGAACCCCACAACTCCTAAGTATAAAGACCCAGGTGTACCTACTATTGCTTGCACGATAGGAAAACATCGGGTAGAAAAGCTTTATTTGGACTTAGGAGCTAGTGTGAACTTATTGCCGTTTCATGTACTTACGACTAAGACTTGGTGAATTGAAACCTACCAAGATAACACTTTGCGGTTGGTTGATAGGTCATTAAAATTCCTCGTGGTGTGATAGAGGATGTTCTAATTGAGGTCGACAAGTTTATTTATCCTGTGGATTTCGTGGTATTAGATACCCAACATGTCCCTGACCCAGAGAACCAGATACCTGTGATTTTAGGTCGCCCATTTTTAGCTACATCTAATGCGATCATAAACTGTCGAAATGGTATTATGAATCAACCTTTTGGTAATATGACTATCTAGTTGAATATTTTTAATGTCAATAAGATACATTCTGAGCTAGATGACACGTGCATTGAAGAGGTGAACATGATAGGAACCTTAGTTCAGGAGTCATTACCAAACACCTTATCGGAAGATCCATTAGAGAGTTGTCTAGCCCATTTTAGCATGGATTTCGACGATGATAGCAACATTGAACAAGTAAATGCTCTGTTGGATTCTATTCCTATGTTAGATACCGATAGATGGAAAGATAGGTTCGAACCATTACTAGCTACCGAATCTACCTTAAGCCCTTATTTCGAAGAGCCTAAAGATCCTCCTAAGTTGGACCCTAATTATGCATTTTTAGGCCCATCTGAGATTTTGCCTATAGCTTCCGATTTGGATAGTGATCAGGAGAGTAGGCCAGTGACCGTGCATCAAGAAAATAAGGAAGCTTTAGGGTGGACCATAACGGATATGAGTCCTACAGTTTGTATGCAACATATGCATTTAGAGGATAAACCACATGATTATAACTTAAAAAAGCAATTGACCTTTTTGAGGAACCTTATGGTCTAGAAATTAGGAATATTGTGACTAGTCTATCTAGAGACACCCAAATTTTCGAGTTTGGGGGTGGACTTGAAATATATGCCTCTACCATTTCACAAGAGTATCTTCATAGAGAATTTCACTTGTTACAAACCCATTCTCACGGTTGATGCGGTTTACCTGTGCTATGATACTCAGATTGACTTTGTTTTCCCATCAAATATTTTTCAACCAATTTTGGGAACGTATGAGTTTCATATGTGTCAGTTATTAAGTGTTGAGACTAAGCCTAAGTACTTTAGGAGATTAGAATCGATACATTTGCTTAAGAATGACCGTCACTCTCATTGTGGTCAACTGTGTGACTCAAAACTGATTGACTTAGAGGATCCTCAATTATTCAAAGTTATTATTGCGTGCTTCTAAATTTTTCCAGACCTTAGGACCTGATATTTCGGATCTTACTTATGAGGAGGTGCAAACTAAGAAAATACTTTATTTAGACCCCTTTATAGAACCTGAACCTGAACCACAACTAGATGTAGTTGTCTTAAATAGTAAACTAGGCAAAGGCGTGCTATGTTTATTCTTGGTTTTTTGCAGTTTCCTTTTATCTGTGTTAACACTTTTGATGCAGATGATCCACAGTTGTTTCGGTTATTGCTTTATGATATGAGGTGACTAATCCTTTCTTAGTCTGGCTGAAGACGTTAAACTTAGCACTTCTTGGGAGGTAACCTAATATTCATGCGACACGGTAATATCTTTCCTTAACTCTTTACTTCAAATGGTAACAGTTTCTCCTTGTTCATGCTTTTAATTTTATCTTTAGAACATTGAGGACAATGTTAGATTTAAGTTTGGGAGTATGGGAGAAACTTTTTAGTTGCAGAATAAATAAACTCCAGAGCCTAGAAATTTATGCTTATTAAGGATGACACTAACCAATCTAAGTGGATAAAAGCATTTTGGTTATAGGAGTTGAGGAACCAATCTGATTAGATGGAAACATCTAAAGAGTCTATTCATAAAAGCACAGAGCTCAGGTGTTAGAATTAAAGAAAAAACATGGTAGTTTCGCCATATCTCGTTGAATCCTTTTCACTTCTATTTTTATTTTGTTTTTTTTTTAAATATGTTTCTCTAAGTGATTAGGTGGGGCTCACGATTCAAGTTATTACCACTGTTAGGGTGAAATAATGTGATTGAGATACCCAAAAATATATATATATATATTGAGACTAGACCATCAGACCAACCAGAATAAATTCAATAAAGTCGACCACTGGAACCCTTGTATATGCCAGTTGTGTTGACCTAGAGTTAGGATTATCAACCACTGGTTCCCTTGTATATGCCAGTGTGTTGATATTAGTCAAGGACAGTATCTCAATCCATTAGGATAGGTTTATTTTGGCAGTGGCCTTCAGACAGATATGAGAAACACCGTTCACCTTAGTCAACATCAAAACCATCTACGTTTTTCTCTACATCCATCTTCTTAATCTATCCATGTGATTGGTTAACTCAGGTTATGATGTCCGAAACTATCTCGAGTAGAGCTCCGTGACTTATATATGAATTTTAGTATGCTTTAGTGCAAACTCGTGTACATCAATTGGAAATTCGCATCGTGGTACTTCCTCCCGTAGTTGATAAGTATGCCAACCAAGGAGATTCTTTAGTGCCTTCCAAGGTTCCGCGTAGATAGTTAGGGTCCTGGAGTGTAAAGGTTTTGTGGGTATATCTCTTGTAAACCCTCCGAGACTATAAATCGTACACTAGGGCCACCTAGGGTTTAAAGGCTTATTGCATACGCTAAATGCAATCGACGATGCCTGCGACAGTGAGTTAGGATTTTATTTTGTAGATTTGATTTGCTCGGGACTAGCAAATAATAAGTTTGGGGGTATTTGATAGATGCATTTATGTGTCTATTTTCATCTCGATTTTCTATATTGTTAGTACCCATTTTTGTACTTATTATGGTGTTTTGTGTATTTGTAGGTATTTTTGAGAAATAAATATTTTTGGAAAAATCGGCTCAAAAAGTTGCACCCGGAGGACACCTACTATTCGGACTCCCATTTTGGATAAGGGGTAACCTAATTACTAAGGGGCACCCTATTTCCAGGAAGCTACTAAACACAGACCCTTATATAGACGATAAGGGAAGCCATCTTTATCGTTTTGAACATTAAAATCAAGGAAACTTGTAGCAGCGAAGTCCAGTTTTGGGATTGGATTTTTTGGGGGATTTCGGAAGTGACTCAATCGCTAGAAATAGTTTTAATGGACTCAGAAGGGCTAAATAGGACATGTATGGGTCTCAAATTGGATTAAGTTGGGCCCGATTGTCGATTTGAAGAAAATAGGGAGAATAGTTTTCTCGGGTTCTTTGAGAAGGATTGAAGAGAGATTTTCATGGAGTTTTTCACAGGGATGGGTTGGTAATTACCTGTTGCGACAAGACAGAGAAATAATCGTAAAAGAGGAAGATTTTGATATGGTTTCAACAAAACAGGAAAGAAAAATCCCGGAGGATTGTCATGAAAGAAAAGAAATATATTTTTAAGATTTACTTTCGGTTTTCAGTGTTGTTGCCTATATATAAGTTGGTTCAAGTCCAAAAAGAAGAGGTGGAGACTTTGGGGGAAGTTTAGAAGAGAACAGAACGCTGAAATAACGAGTTGGAGTTTTATTTCTGCTGCTGCAATACCAAGAACACGAAGAACAAAAGGCCATTGAAGACAGACCTTTTTGGGGTCTTAAAATCAGCGACAAAGCAACAGTGTTTACAACAGTTTTCTGTAACAGTTGTTTTGTAACGCCGATACACTATTGCAAACAGTCTGTGTTATTACTTTTCACTATTTTAATCAACTTTTGAACCATAAACCAATATTTTTAGCAAGTGATTAATATGAGTAGCTAAACCCCATTGCTGAGGCGACGGAGGAAGCCAATTTTCCATGATGTGTGTGGTAATTTCTATTTTAATTAATTTTTGCAATCTCTTTTAAGATTATTTTCCTTGATTGAAAAGTGATTAAATGATTTTTCCTAAGCAATTGTGATTTCTCTTGATAGACTATGCTTAGACCTAGGTTTTTGATATTCTATGCTTTCGAAATACAATTGTTATTCTAAAATATACCTTTGCAAAATATTAGAATCACTTTAAACGTAAAGAGTTGCACGAATATTGATTAGATTAAATCACATAAAAATTGGAGTTTGGTGGAATCCACGAGTCTCAGTGCTTTTAAAATCTTGATAACAACATCGTCTTGAGTTTTCTATTTTGAAATAAAATTCTAAAATCAAATCTCTACAAGTCTGAGAATCGAACTTTTGTTACCACTTTCTACAAACAACTTTCAAAATAACATCAGTGATGGTCCCGACTTTGGTCCTTTACAACACCGATTAGAAACAAACAAAGGTTCTTCTTTTCAGTTGGCTCTTCAGAATTTTATTCAGATATATGGATTACCTTCTTCCTACTGCGTCGATGATACTGCCCCCCCGTCCATGCATTCCCTGACAGTCACTTATTTTGATACAATTAAGAAGCAAATCCCAGACCAATTCTCTATGTCTGCAAGAGATTCCTTTTGTGGCAGTGTAACCGAGTTAAGCATGCACAAGATTATTTATTAGTTGTACCTATCATTGGGCTTAATCAATGCCTCGGGCCGAGACAGTTCAGAGATGTCCTTTGCTACCGCCTGGGTATCCCATTGTTTGTTGAGAATGGTTTATGCTCAAGTTGTAACAGATCTATGGATATTTTTGGATATCACGCGCTTCATTGTGCTAAGGATGTTGGGATTAAGTTTCGACACGACTTTGTACGTTATGTAATGTTTGACATTTGTTACAAAGTGGTGTGCTGCAGCGTAAGGAAGTATCCCTTGGGTTTGTCAGATGATGACAAGGATTTACTGACCTCTTTGATATCCTCGTTCTTAACTGGGATAATGGTCAAGATGTTTGCATGGATGTTACAGGAGTCTCTCCCTTCACAAGTGAAGGCACTCGCTCTTTCGTTCCAGGAAAAGCTATTTCTAGTGCTGTTTCGCCAAAACGCACTAAATACTTGGACAAGTGTGTATCACATGGTTATTTTCTGGGTGTTTTAGCTTTCTCTACCTTAGGGGAACTTGGTGAGGATACTTTATGTTTTTTCAAGCGTTTGAAGAATTTTTTAGTTAGCAATGACGTTAGTAGTGGTTTTGGTAGCTTTATTTTTCATAGATTAGGTATTTCTATTCAAAAGGGAGTTGGAGCCCAGCTTGTTGCTAGGTTGCCAACCAAAAGTTTTAATTTTTGTTATTATTTCGATGATTCAATATCAATTGACTGATTTTTTTTTTCTTTGACAATTAGTTAAATTTTTGTGCTTCAGAAATATAACATTACCAAAAAGTATAACTAATACTCGTCGTCAACAAAAAAAAATACCAAAAAAAAAAAAAAAAAAATGGGCGGCCGGCCGCGTTGTTTGATTTAGGTATTAACATTGTATAGTATAACGAAATTCTGTCATCCTCCACTTAGAAAACAACTCATTTCAAATGTCTAGAAGAAAAAAGTGAAAAGGATAATGAACTCACACTGCAAATGATATGAATATAATTAAGTTTGTGCATAATCTTTTTTATGGGGGCAAAAAAAAAGAATCATTTGCTTCAGGGCAAAAAATTCCCAGGAACGGCCCTGACTAATCCTCTAACGGCTATGGAATCCACGCTCATGTGAGAGCGAGGTTTTTACATAGTTTTTTTTTCCAGAAACCATGTCTAACTCTTTGTATATGATACCAAAGCTGAAAAAAGAAAAAAAAATAGTACAATTTTCAATGTAGCGATTACATTGTCAATATCAATCTAGTAGAACCAAGTACTTGGTCATGGACGGCCAACCAACCAAGATATTGAATGAAGCGATACACAACGAAAGAGCGAATAGTTGGAAAAGAGTCGAGAGTCAAATTGATTTCCATCCGTAGCTTTATCTACGCGCTTGCATACTTTTGTTAGGCATTTCATTTGGTTATAGACTTCTATTCTTTCTACAAGAGTCTGTCCCTTTGGTTGGAAGGATTTGCAAATAAACTTAATTTTTTGACAGGGGCTCATTTTGTGTGTCATAAGTATGGGTCTATGACATCAGGTTAGAAGGTGGATGATTAGGTAACAAATGGCCAGGGAACAGCTGTGCTCCCACTGCTATCTCATCGACATTCTGTGAATGGTATGACTCAGTGAGATAAGGTCCAACACTCTTCATCTTCCACCACCTTTTATATTGATCCTCATTGACTTCCAAATACTTGTTTGGCACATACACCTACAATCTCCCGTCCCCAACTCTATCCAAACGGAGGATTCTGGGACTACAATCTCACCTTTATCCGCCCGGAATCTCTTAGCCAAATAATAACTAACTCTTTTTTAGTTTTTTTTCTAGGTCAAAAATCACAACTCTCACTCTGGATAATTGTAGTGCATAATCATAATGTTTTCCCTCAGAATACACAATCTCTAGCCATTTTTTCCAAATACATAATGCACTGGTTCTAGTGTCAATTTGTGCTCTTGTAGTGGACACTGAGTGTTTCTTCGTATCCTTTTGGCCTCCTCTTCTTGAAGATACTAATCTTTGGGAAACATCATGGTGTTCTCCTCCAGGTGTCTGACAAAGCAAGGGTTGCATGTTGCGGAAGTAATAATAGTACCAATACTCAAGTACCATAACCATGCGGATAAATCCTTCCATTCTCGACCATCCATCAAGAAATTTATAGGTATTACCTAAGGAAGCTAAACCCCAATCATATTCCCCAACTTTATCCAAATTATCCAACAATAAAACCCAACGTTTATCTACTCTTCCACCAGAAACCGCAAGAAAAAAATGGCCAAAACACCAAAGAAAGAATGCTCTTGTCAATACATTTGCACATTCAACATTGTTGGTTTTTTCTCTACTTTTAATATAGCTTTTCAACATAGACAGGAATATTGTATTTTGCTTAGTGTTCCATTTATCAAATCCTTTGAAATCTTGAAAATACAAATCATCCAAAGAAGCATATGTTAGCTCACCCAATGCCGGCATAACTACTTGATGTTTTGTAGGGTCACCAATGGGAATTCCCGTTAACATATACCAATCTACAGGAAGGATGCCAAGCTCAAATTCTCTAAAATGGAAGCTCTTGGTTTTTTTTCCGCCATCTCTCAACTATGGCTTCAACTAAACCTCTATCGCATTGGCAAAACCAAACTCAAAGACAGAAGAAAACCCACAATTATCTTAGTATCGTCGTGCTATTGGATTATCTTTCACTGCAATTTTGTATAATGTTTCAACCTCATTAAAACTGCCTCTAAAGTTTATAGTCCGACTATCAGTCAAATTATTAGATACATGCCTATCTCCCTTTGCCGATACTATATCCAAAGCATCTAAATGTTCTTCCATATTCATACTACAATCAATAACAAAAGAAAAAAGACTAAGCCACATTTTATCATTATCATCATAATCATGTAAATTTGATATAAATTTAGCTTCATCAAAAATACTACAAGTATCATTTTCATCATAATTATGTAAACGAATCATACAAATTATCATTCATCTTCATCACAAATAATCAAATTAATCCCCAAAACAAATTTCATCACAAAAATTCAAATTAAATCATACAATACTAAACATATCATCTAAATAACAAATACCAATCATCTAAACATATCAATTTCATCAAAAAATCATGAACATCGACAAAAAAACAAACTAAAATTTCAAAATCTTACCTTAATCGATTTCGTGGATAGATTCCTCCAAACCAATCTCATATGATTCCAATCGTGTTGATCTTCAAATCCACGGTGCGATTTGAGAAGAAAATCTTTGGAACTCTTTCTCTACTATATGCATTTCGGAACCTTTTGGTGAGGATGAAATAAAATGGGGAAGAAGGAAGAATATCAAGCTTCCGTTAGTTTACATCGATTTATCTGGCGACTGAATGGTTCAGCGCTTTGACCGAGTTGATTTGGTCAAGCGCCGATTAGTTCAACGAAAAGTGAAACTATTTGAATGATTCAAAGACTTGGCACCGTATGTTCAGCGACTAGCATGCTAGATTAGCACTCCCATAAGACTTAGGTGGTTGTGCTAACGATGTGGATCCCGTAACTCACATGCAACACAAAAATTTCAATTTCAATTTTTTTTCCCCAAACCCTGATTTTTGATACAAAACAAAGTTTAATCTTCGTCAACCTTCTTCTTCGGCATCTCTAATATAGTTTTCAATCAACGATTATCAATTTTTCAAATTGCCGATTAATCGAGGACGATGAATATTTCAGTTTTAGTGGAGAAGGAGAAGAGAAGATGAAGATGAAAAAAAAATTGTTTTGATTTTTCTGATTCATTAGGTTTAAAAATAGGAGGGACAATTATGTCTTTTCACCAAAAAAAAGGGTAAATTAGTCAATTTACACCCCCTATAGGACATCCCTAACCAACTAGAGGGACTTATCACACTTGTCGCCTCTCTAATGTAACATGCCGCCCCTGTAACATGATTGTTTTTTTTCTCGGCTACGCAATATACGTTGACTGGATTTATCATCAAATAAATAATGAATTAGAGACGGACAGTGACCTATCCAAAAAAAATATATTTAAACAACAATGAATTTTATTAGTAAGGGTGATTCCCGCAGAGTCCAGACTGACCACGCAAATTCCCATTCTAGGAGGTGGCTTGGAAGGCCAATCCTCTTCTGCCATTGGAATGAGTAATGTGCCGGCTAAAGTGCCACCTTTCCCTTTCTCATGGTCATGGGATTAATTTTGCTTGGATAGATCCTCGGTCTATCTGGCCTTGGTGGCTCATGCAATAATTCCATCATTTGAAGCCTGAGACTATATGAAGTTATAGACATCAATGAAATATGAATTTGAGTTTGTTATTTTTTGAGGAGTATGAATTTTAGTTGAGAATGGCAAATTATGTGCATAAAAACGAAGACATTTGAACAAAGAAGAAAAGTAAACCATATATATTGATTAAAAAAGATAACTAGATTTGAATTTACATGATCAGACACTAATTATCTCAAAAAAATTAAAATTTCTCACCACAACAAGATTTACACAACGAACTCACACGCTCAAACATGAAACAAGCCCAAAGAAATATTTACAATTCACTCTGATTTTTTTGGGTTATTTTTTATTTAATTTTTTTGGGATTTTAATAACTTACATTGTAAAAACGATTGGGTGAAGAAGAATTAATAGACTGAAGAAGGGATTGAGCCTTAGAAAGCTGCTCATTTAGAGACTGTATCTGAGCTTGATATGAACGCACATACTCCAAAGCTTCAGCTTCTAAATCACCAAGCTGTGAACACAGTCTCTCCTCTGCTTCTTCAACTGCATAGAGTTTCTGTGTAGTTTTCTCGAGTTCTCTTTTCATTTTTTCTTCCCTCATCAAACTCTTGTTCAATTCTTTTTCCAACTCTTCATTTCTCTGCCTCAATATCTCGTCTTCTGCAATATTTTGAGCCATGGATTCTGATAACACTGGAGTTTTGAAACAGAAATGAAAGAAAGATTTGGAGTTGTAGATATGTATGTATGCTTGTTTGTTTGGATTCTCCTTACCAATTATGTCAGTGGCTTGGGGTCTTTTTTTATAGGCAAAGGGCGCATAGCATAGTACGTCTAGATTCAATGTATCTTTTTTAAGGAAAAATACTAGTATCCACGTATAAGCATCATTCATCTGTTTTTGTTTTGTTCTTATGTCAGGTTAGGCCGGGTCGCACTCTTAGGGGTAAACAATAAGCTACTGATGATAATATTAATATACCTGGTTTAGACTAGGATTGTTATTTAGAGCCTGCAATGGCCAATGAGATTGCAAATTTCTCAAGGAAAGCAGCTGGAATGTTATTGTCTTCTTGTCATTTGGCTTGCTTGGAATAATGGTTTAGATAAGTTCTTGTTTTACCAGCCAAAGAATAGTAGTAATATATTGCTTGACTTGGATCATACTTGGGATATTACTTTGTCAATGTCTTATCTAGTAAGAAGTGTTCGGTGACGGCCACCCAGCCAACCAACCATGTGAAGGGGTAAATAAGAACCAAAGAGCAAATAGTCAATTGCTAGAAAAGAGCCAAGGGTCGGTTTAATTTCCATCCACAACAACATAATTCCAACCTTCTATTCTGACCTGCCACTGTCAACAGGTTTGTCCATTACTGAGTGAGAGATGGTTGTCAAGTAAGAAACCGTCGTATTTTCATCAACTATACTGAGTCTGAATGTGTATTAGCTAGTCTTAAGCTTATTAAAGTGTAGCAACAACAGCATCAGCATCAAAGCTACGAGGGTAGCTCAGTCTTCCAAATTCAGTAATTCACTAAAACTTGTTTTTCTTCCAGTTTGCCTGATAACAAAAAAAAAAAAAATGCAGGGCCGGCGCAAGAAATTGAACTTGACCTCAAAGAAGAGAACTTCAAGATTTTAGTTATGCTTCAATTTCACTCAGTGTATATCATTTGTCTTACTGTTTGTAGATTTGTATCAGTCTCTGTCCCTAGCTTTTTCTTGGAAAATCCATAACACATATTGGGTGGCTGAGAAAAAAATCCAAAGATTCTTGAATTTGTGGTGCAAACCCCGCAACCAATAACAACACAGTAGAAGATTTTCATGGGTCGACACATCTATTTGGTGTAAACAAACAGTACAAGGCAAACCATGTTTAGATACTCCGAAAAAAGCAAGCCAAGATTGAGAAGATAGAATTGAAAGGAACAAAATATCTTGGGAAAAAAATTCAATATCCAACTATGCAAAATGATCAAAAATAGAAAAAATAACACCATAATAAAAAGTTCGACACTAGTAAAGCTTAAATGAAAAAAAAAAAAATTGCTAGCATACACTAGCCCATCCAGTAAGCTCACAACAATTTCACACAAAATCAGGCAAAAAATGAGATTCGTGAGGATCAGCAAAGTCTTCGAATTTACCATCTATTCCGATCAAATTAAAACCTGGAAACTCCAATTTCTTAAAAATCAATGGAATAAGACTAATCCAACACATTCAGTAATCTTGCTTCAAATTTTACTTTGGTTTTACAATGTTCAGCTTTGTGTCAATCGCTGTCCCTATTAAGTTCATTATGTCTATGAAAATCCATGTCAGACATATATTGCGTGGCTGAGAAAAAAAATCACAGATTCTTGAATTTGTGGTGCAAACTCTAAAGCCAATGAGAACCTAGTAGAAGATATTCATGGATAGACACATCTAATCCAATACTAGCCTATATAAAGAACTTGAACTGAATCAGTCTTAACTCACCAAATCATCAAAACACCATCTTCAATAATCTTTAATTTTCAATCTAACTACAAAAGATACATATTAATGGCAACCATGGCTCTCTCTTCTCCATCATTTGCAGGGAAAGCTGTGACTCTAAATCCACAATCAGATTTCCCAGCGAATGTCAGATCCAGCAGCAACAGCAAGATCTCCATGAGGAAAACAGTGTCAAAGAAGCCTGCCGCTTCTTCTGGAAGTCCATGGTACGGTCCAGACCGTGTCAAGTACCTTGGTCCCTTTTCTGGTGAGTCTCCTTCTTACCTGACTGGTGAATTCGCTGGTGACTATGGTTGGGACACTGCTGGACTCTCAGCTGACCCTGAGACCTTTGCCAAAAACCGAGAACTTGAGGTGATCCATTCGAGGTGGGCGATGCTTGGCGCTTTGGGTTGCGTCTTCCCTGAACTCCTCTCTAGAAATGGAGTCAAATTCGGCGAAGCAGTTTGGTTCAAAGCCGGATCTCAGATTTTCAGTGAAGGAGGACTTGATTATCTAGGAAATTCCAGCTTGGTTCATGCTCAAAGCATCCTAGCTATTTGGGCCACACAGGTCATCCTAATGGGCGCCGTCGAAGGCTACAGAGTTGCTGGTGGTCCGCTAGGTGAGGTCGTTGATCCACTTTACCCAGGTGGCAGCTTCGATCCATTAGGCCTTGCAGAGGACCCAGAGGCATTTGCTGAGCTCAAGGTAAAGGAACTTAAAAATGGCCGCCTTGCTATGTTCTCTATGTTTGGGTTCTTTGTTCAGGCTATTGTGACAGGAAAAGGTCCTCTAGAGAACCTAGCAGACCACCTTGCTGACCCAGTGAACAACAATGCTTGGTCATACGCTACCAACTTCGCTCCCGGGAAGTGAGAATAAACGTACTAAAGGCAAAATGGTTTTTGCTTTCCTACTTTTTTCTTTAATATCCTCTGTACATCCATTTAGCTTGTAAAATTGTGTACAAGCATGTCTGAGTTTCGTCTAAATAGTGCTTATGTCTATGGTGTAGTTTTTGTACCTCGTTAAATGCAAGGGTGACTTGGATATAATTAGGTTCTCTTCAATGTAATTGATATCAATCTAATGGAATCAATTTTTGGAAAAATTTAGAGTTCCAATAAAGTTCATATATCTGACTCCAAAGGAAACCACGTATACTCCTTATACTCTAGAAACAATCAAGAGGTTCAATTGTTGAGTTGTAGATTATCAATAGTCCGCAGTTCTAAGTTATGGTAGTCATTCTTGCGCGTCTCCTAGTTCTCTTCATCATGATCATTATTATTACAAGTGGATAGATCTAACAAAATACCAAAAGGCTAACATCGACTGCCCATCCAGCTAAGCCATAGTTTCCCATATGAAGTCAAACTAATTAAGGATGAGATTCATCAGAACCAACAAACTCTCTGACCTTACCACTATTTCAACCAAATTGGAAAACTCCTTTAGGACGCCTAGTTCTTTCATCAACATCATCTAATTGTCATAGCTTCTAAATATAAATCCAAAATCATCAACTTATTCTCTAACTGCAACTAAACCAGTTTTTAGCTTCCACATAGTTTAAACCACTAGGAACTGAAACTCACAATGTAGTTCAGTTTTCATGTTTCTTTTTAATTCTAAAGCATCTTCCACGAATCTAACAACGCAACAAGACATAGAGGGATTGGTAGGGAAATAACATAAACAAGGACTACATTGACCAGTTCTATTGGCTACGTTCTAATTCTAGGATTCTTGGCTTTCATGAACTAATTGTACAGCTTAATCTTACTCCTGTTAGCTGGAATATCTTTAATGAACAGGAAAATGTTTCCATTACTAGCTTTCCATAACTAAATTGCAAAGTCCCTAGACATCAACAGTTTTTCATGTACAATTTATCAATTCCAAAGGTATATGAAGACAAGGTGAGCAAATTTCGTGACACTTGAAACATGAAGATGGCATAAAGACATTCAATTTTTGAAGGACAGATCAAAAGATAGCTACGGACCTTTTTGCTTACGCTATCGATGGGAGCTTTCACCACCATGTCCATGACTTCTCCGATTCCCATGTTCTCGCTACGCATCAAGCCCAAATGGTATTAACAAATCTAAGGAACATTTTGTCAATCAGTAGTGCTGCATCCCCAAAATGCCCAATTTTCTTTTTTGGTATACATGCAATTACATGACGAGTTGTGTTTCTGTTTTGGTTATGGATGTAATATACCCATTAATTGGTTAGAGCATTTGTTAAAGAAATTAATCAAAAATCGGATAAAAAGGAAGTTGTTTGGCATCGTGAGTTCAGGGTTTTCAACAAGGTGGAAGAGCAGAATGACATAGACTGTTACTTGAAGGAAGAAGTTTATTTTATGGTGCCTCGAGGATTGACCTTGAGACCTTAAGCTGCTAGGAGGAGGGAGTTTCTAACGTGGAGTTTTCCGCGCTAGGATTAGTCCCACATCGTGAATGTAGTGGACTTGAGTTTCCCAACCCGACACCATTTTTTTTGCTGCAAAACTGGTAAGCAAATCATCAACCCTGTACAATTGTTCTTGTCATGTTGAATCAAGAGATTGGCTAGTTGAGGCAATTCCACTCGAGAGGTTCGTGGCTAACTGTGATTGCAATGGCTGGCCAGTCCAGCCTAGAGTTTTTTTGGATGAATAGAGAATGTGATCTTTCAAATTTGGCTAGAGAATCTAAGAGAATGTGATCTTTCAAATTTGGCTAGAGAATCTGCCAAATGATTAGCATCTCTATTTGCACTTCCACTCCACAAAAGAACTAAGTAAAAAATTAACATCTTTAACGGAGTCCATTTCACAGCATCAAGCTTTCCATTTGTAGTTATGACAGTGTTTATATTTGGACTAGAGTTTTGACAACGGAGTCCATTTCCAAGAACAATTAGCTCAGGGTTGCACTACAGTAAAATGAAGCTTCCAAAGTGGGACAAAGTCAACATTTGTGAGCATGGAGTTTCTAAGCTAGTGGACCTTCTTCAGATCGAAGTGTGTGATCTTTCTTGAGCCTCAGCTTGCTCAAATGGATCTATTGCACATTTCACATCATCAAGCTTTCCATGCTCCTTCCTGCTTGAGCCTCAGTCCATTGCTATTACCTCCACTATTACCTGCAACATCTCTAGAAATTGGTCCCCAACCTGACAACATATTTTTATCAATATGAGAAGCATCAAAGTTAATCTTGAAAACCCCATTGTCAGGGAGGTATGTTCAGATTGTCTAGCTATCCCACTATCAGTTATTCTTAATATGTTTGCCCTGTTCCATTCTTATACCTGCATCACAATATTATTAGATATCTCAGTGGCATTAAAGGATTTATTATCAAAAACCTTTGCGCATCTTGCCTTCCGAATAACCCACTGGGTGAAACAAGATAGCTCATACATTGTGTAATCATTTAACACTGGATTAAAAGTTACTGTGAAGAAATTACAAATCCAGTCATAAACACTCAGAGTTTGAAAAATGGCAGGGAAGCTACTATGCACAGTGCTCCAAATATTATAGATAGCAGGGCAGTCACAAAACAGATGTTGAGGAGTTTCTTCAGCACCATTACACAGAGAACATAAATTATATTGGTACCTAGTGCAGACAGATAACCTAGATTTAGTAGGCAGACATTGATGCAAAAAAATTCCACATGAATTATCTTGGTACCTAATGCAATTTCATTTCATTGTATTCTCGAAAGTATTGAATTTTAAGCAAGGTGAAATCCTGGTCTAATGGACATTGCAATATGCTGGGTTGTACTAATAGTCTCGTGTTGCACATAAGATTGCAATATGGAAGATACTTTACTCCCTCAATCCCTTCGCTTATTTGAGGAATTTTCACAAGGGTTGCGAGATTAAGCAAACGCACCCTATACATAGCAATAATCATGTATATAAGCTGCAATCAACATTAAAATTCTGTGTTAAACAGATTGGAAACAAAATAGTTTTACACATATTTAAAAGAGAAATAAAGAAAGAACCATCAGAGACCAAATTTTATCCCCAACAGCAATTTTATTATTACCGTACGGTCCGCATCATGGTTGGCCGCAAAGGACCCATCATTTGGATCTTTCTTTTATCTCAATCAAATTGAAAACTTAAGACAGAAACAAAAACAAAAAATCTTGAAAAAGATGAGATCTGAACAAATTGATTTGATTTCAAGGCTCAGAATAGTTATGGTGAGTCGTTATCAGCAACTGATTTGATATCACTCTGAGTGGTGCATGACTTGTATATCATCATAGCCTCCTCCAAACAAATCTAATTCGATTTCAGAAACAAAATCATGAAAAACAAAACTAAAAGAGATTCAAAAATTAAACCTCTACTGGTGAAGAAATTAAATAGAGAGAAAAGGTGAAGAAGAAGAGGCGCCGTCTTAGATGATGGATGGTAACAAAAGAGAACATCGACCAGCGTTTTTATAGATTTTGTGGACACAAGGGTTTTCTAAACCCTAGCACTAGTCCCAGTAATAGTCCCACATTGGCGAGTCCAAGGAGGGAACGCCAAAACGAGAGTTATAAAAAAGGATGTGAAATGTCTGGGGTTAAACCATGATCCTTCAGGCAGATAATGGGAAGTGATGAGTGGTCAAAACTCGCATGCTATGCGAGAATTGGGTGTCCAGCCTAAGCCTGGTTACGACAATATGGGCACTCCCATTTTTTACCCATCTGATCCCTACTCTACCAACCTTTTAAAACAAAAATCAAAATTTTTGACGGGCCATATTTGCCTAGTGCCTACCCGTATATGCTGAAAATGCCCGGCATAGCAAAGTGCCCTCAACTGGACCAATAAAGAAGCTGATTCTTTGACCTTTCAATCGATGCCCCCATGCCAGCAAATTACTAATTTGATTATCACTCCATTTATTGTAAATGTTCTTTTGATTCCCATGAACTTGGTGAACGATTGGAGCCACAGAATTCTTAATTTTCAAGAATATATTCATTTTAGAATTTTCATTCCTCGAAGTTGCACGATTCATTCCAGCGGTTGCACAAAATTCCATTTTACACACAAATGCCACTTCCATTGCCGATGACCGTTTTAACAAATGCCAGTCCTACGCCTGCTCAGACAAACTAGTTGCTACCTGCTGCAGAGAAATATGGGGCCTCTTCATCAGCACTGGAATCCTGCTGAACGTTCAAAAAAGTAAGCCAGAAGTACCTGTGTAGGATTTGAGGTGGTCTTTGCAATGAGTGAGTTTCCATGCTAAAGCTTATGTTCATTTGAGTTTTTAGAATCTTCTTAATTAGAGGTTACACATTGTTGAGCAGGTGGTACCGCAATTCACTTTCTGTATCAGTTGGATAGAAGCTTGTTTGTTTGTTTTTTGTGCTCTAAAACCTTAAGGTTTATGTAGTTTGGTTTCAAGTTCAAATTAGGTTAAGATTCTCGGAGTACCGAAAACAGAACACCCATCAATTTGCCGTGTTTTTTGTGCCACTCCTCCTGATAAGGCTCGTAGGTTGGTTACAAGAAGACAAGGCAAAAAAACCCAATACCCAACTCTTAGGCAAGTCACTTCTTGCCAATCTGATAGCCGATTTCTAATAAATTTGTTTCTTGCAAAATCAAAATAAACGACTCTCTTCCTTGGTCTCATTTCTTGCCCGCTCTACGTACTCATCACTCGAATTGCAAAACTCTTTATTATTAAGTGAACTATCATTTCATAGAAGCATTCCAACATCCATCTTTGCATTACCATTCAGACTGGAATTCTTATGCGCTAGGAATACCCAAGTTCTTCTGTTGTCCTAGCTAACAAACCACAGTCAAAATAAGACCTCATCATCCAGAGAATCACAAAAAAGGTTTTGGAGTCTGTCAGACAACCGCACGACCACCACAGCAGGCCAAAGCCAAGCTGAGAACGATCATCTACAGCCACAGGGCCTACAACATAAGCCTGTGCGCCATTAATCACGCTCTGGTCGTGCGGTCCTGGTTCATCAACCAGACTGTGGTTCCTGTCTCCTTAGAACTCAAGGATGCAGAGGTACGAGCCTATAGAACAGATCCTGTTCAAGTAAGGTCGTGTCCAGTTTCCAAATTCAGCCCACTATAAACCAGAGTCCATTTCGCAGTGTTGTCGCTGTGGGACTAAGAAATGAAACGAAATGAGGGTCTAGAATAGATACTTCTAATTCTGAATCCCTTCCCTTGGGAGAAAGAAGTATAGATATATACGTCACAGGTTCGAGACTCGCATAGCCACAGCAAACATCGTTGATTTCATTGGTAAATTACAGAAGAAAATGATAAGTATTGCACGGTTTGAGAAATGACGAGTATCTAGCAATAATAGGAAACGATGAGTGGTCAAAATTCGCATTCTATTTGAGAATTACGTCCCCAGCCTAAGCCTGGTTACTTTACCATGCCTCGGACCAAGTTGTACAACCAGTACTCTAGCTGCACTTGGTAATCCTTAGTATTTACTCTGCAACTTCTTGCTTCAAATGTTACTTAGTCTTATACTTCATCAGATTTATTTATTATGTTCAGATTTGTAAGAGAATCCATTACTGAGTGATAGAGGTTTATCAAGTAAGAAACTGTATTTTCGTTAATTAGACTGAGTCTGAATGTGTATTAGCTACTCTTCTTAAGTTTATTAAAGTATGGCAACAACAACATTAACATCAAAGCTAAGAGGGATAAGCTCAGTTTCACTTTCTTTTCCAAAATTAAGTAATTCACTGGAACTCGTTTTTTTTTTTTTTTTTTTCAGTTTACACTGCAGGTTCTCTGCACTGGGAGGCAAATCAATACCAGATATTCTACTAGGATTTACATTTCTATTCTTTTTTCTGGCATAGGCAAAGCTACACTCCTAATACAATGCAGATTTACTCTACGAAGGATGAGAGTGAGAGAGATACCGTTACTCATAACAAAAGAAAAGGGCAGATCCGCGCCAGGAATTGAACAGGTGACTTCAAAGAGCAAAAGGGGGTTTAACTTCAAAGATTTCATTTCTGTTACAGTTAGTAATCTTAAGACTGTAATATACATTCTGTAATCTTGCTTCAATTTTTACTTACTGCATATCATTGCTGACCGTCCCTATCTAATTCATCATGTCCAGGAAAATCCATAACATACATTTCGTGGCTGAGATAAAAACAAAGATTCTAGAATTTGTGGTGCCAACTTCAGGACCAATGAAAACATAGCAGAAGATCTTCATGGATAGACACATCTAATCCAACACTGGCCTATATAAAGAACATGAACTACATCAGTCTCAACTCACCAAATCATCAAAACACCATCTTCAATAATCTTTCATTTCTAACAAAAAGAATAGTCATTAATGGCAACCATGGCTCTCTCTTCTCCATCATTTGCAGGGAAAGCTGTGACTGTGAACCCACAAACAGAATTCCCAACTAATGTTAGATCCAGCAGCAACAGCAAGATCTCCATGAGGAAGACATCCGCAAAGAAGCCTGCTGCTTCTTCTGGAAGTCCATGGTACGGTCCAGACCGTGTCAAGTACCTCGGTCCCTTTTCTGGTGAGTCTCCTTCTTACTTAACCGGTGAATTCGCTGGTGATTACGGTTGGGACACTGCTGGACTATCAGCTGACCCAGAGACCTTTGCAAAGAACCGCGAACTTGAGGTGATCCATTCAAGGTGGGCGATGCTCGGAGCTTTGGGCTGTGTCTTCCCCGAACTCCTCTCAAGAAACGGAGTCAAATTCGGTGAAGCAGTTTGGTTCAAAGCCGGATCTCAGATTTTCAGTGAAGGAGGACTAGACTATTTGGGAAATTCCAGCTTGGTTCATGCACAGAGCATCTTAGCTATTTGGGCCACACAGGTCATCCTTATGGGCGCTGTTGAGGGTTACAGAGTTGCTGGTGGTCCACTCGGTGAGGTTGTAGATCCACTTTACCCAGGTGGCAGCTTCGATCCCTTAGGCCTTGCAGAGGACCCAGAGGCATTTGCCGAGCTAAAGGTAAAGGAACTTAAGAATGGTCGTCTTGCTATGTTCTCCATGTTTGGGTTCTTCGTTCAGGCTATTGTGACAGGCAAAGGTCCTCTAGAGAACCTTGCAGACCACCTTTCCGACCCAGTAAACAACAATGCTTGGTCATACGCTACCAACTTCGCTCCCGGGAAGTGAGAATAAACGTACCAAAGGAAAAATGGTGTTCGGTTTCTACTCTTTTCTTTAATATCCTCTGTACATCCATATAGCTTGCAAAACTGTGTAGCATGTCTGAGTTTCGTCTAAATAGTGCTTCTGTCTATGGTGTAGTTTCTGTTCCTCGTAAAATGCAAGGGTGACTTGGATATAATTAGGTTCTCTTCATTGTCACTTGTATCAATCTAATAGAATCTATTTTCGAGAAAATTTAGAGTTTCGATAAAATTGATACATCTGACTCCAATGGAAACTACATATACTCCCTATATTCTAAAAACAATAAAGTGGTTCAATTGTTGGGTTGTAGATTGTCAATAGTCAGAAGTTGCAGTTCTAAGTTATGGTAGTCATTCTTGCGCGTCTCCTAGTTCTCTTCATCACGATCATTATTGTTACAAGTGGATAGAGCTAACAAAATACCAAAAGGCTGACATCGACTGCCCATTCCAGCTAAGCCATAGTTTCACATACGAAATCAAACAGATTAAGGACGAGATTTATCAGAACGAACAAACTCTCTGACCTTACCACTATTTCAACAAAATTGGAACCTGAAAACTCCTTTAGAACCCCTAGTTATTTCATCATCATCATCATCTAACTGTCACAGTTTCTAGGAACATATTTAACTATAAGACCATAATTCTTATCCAATTCCAAAATCATCAACTAACTCTTATCTGATTCCACATAGTTTAAACCACCAGGAATTGAAACTCACAATGTAGTTCAGTTTTCATGTTTCGACGAATCCATCAATGCAACAAGACATAGAGGGATTGGTTGGTTAGAGGGAAATGACATAAACAAGGGCTACAATGACCGGTTCTAGTGGCTACTTTCTATTCTTGGATTCTTGGCTTTCCTGAACTACTTGTACAGCTTAATCTTACTCATGTCTGAACAGGAAAATGCTTCCATTAATATATTGCGAAGTCCCTAAAAATCAACAGTTTTGTATGTACAGTACAATACATATTATCAGTTTCAAAGGTATATATGAAGACAAGGTGAGAAAATTTTCGTGACACTTAAACAAACTATTGAAGGGAAAAAAAAAAATTGAACATCAAGATGGCATACACACATCCAATATTTGAAGGAAAGATCAAAAGATAGTTACGGACCTTTTGCTTACCTTATGGATGGGAGCTAAGCTTTGTTCTCATGAAATAACACAGCATCACCACCATGTCCATGACTTCTCCAATTCCCATGTGCTCCCTATGCATCAAACCTAAATGATTCTTCTTCTTTTGCAACTGAATTAAATACTAGTATTAACAAATCTAAGGAACATATTGTCAATCAGCCTTGCTGCATCCCCAAAATGCCCATTTTTTTGTTGCACAATCCAATTACATGACCAAAGCATTTCCAAGAATTTGTTGCTAAGCATTCTGATGAACGATCTGAACTGGTTGTACTACTCGCTTGTATATTATATCAGTGGTAGAGTTAAGATTGGTGATTCAGCTGTGTCTTGTTCTGTTTCTGTTTCTGATCATGGATGTATTATACCCAAAAATTGGTTAAGAGCATTTGTGAAGAAATTCATCAAAAATCGGATAAGAAGAAGATGTTTGGTGAATTCAGGGTTTTGAAGAAGGTGGAAGCTACCGGTTTTTTCCCCGCATCTCCACACTCGTGTGTATTTAAGCCCTTGATGATTGGGAAGCGGTGAACACATAGGGCCCACAGTGGGTTCTTGGCTGAATGTTATGAATCAGTACGATATGGACGGTATTATTTTGGGGTAAAAATGCAGTAGATAAATAGTATTTTCGGGAGGAAAAGGAGTTTCTGCTCTAGATTCAAGCTTAGTATGTTATTGCTACGACTTTTGTAAAAACACTTTTTTGTTGTGCGTTGTTGTTCTGTGCTGTGAGAAAAAAAAGCAGTTAGACGTTTGGTAAATTATTAATTAAAGTTAAAGCTCAATTCAATATTTAAAGTGAAAAACCGGCAAACCAAGCATCAACCCAAGCATAGAGGATCTATAGTTGTGGGCCCAAGAGGTTAGACTGGTCCATGGGTGGCAAGCCACATGAGAGGGTAAAAAAGATGAAACTTTTTCTTTTTGGTAAGTGAAAAGACGTAGAAAAAATATTTTTGCACTTTTTGACAGTGAAATTATGTTGATTCAGAACTTTGTTACAAGGTATAGAATCAAGTCTATGTTGAGCATTTTAGCTCCAAAGTAAATGTTTTGGAGCTTCGAAATAAGCCAGCTAGGAGTCTTTCAGCAGATCCAGAAACCAGAGAATAGGAAAAGAAGGATCCTGATGCAACTTCATTTGGATTCATGGGAGTGGAATCGATTTATGGAGGAATATGATAAGGAAGCAATGGCCAGTGAAGAGTGACGAAAACGTTTTTTGCTCTACAATTGGGACCAATTCCTTTCCTTCAGTGAAAGCTTCAATTGGTAAACCTTCATCTTTTATTTGCAACCCTATTGCAAGGGTTCTCATTAGTTAAAAATTTTGTTGTTGTGGGGTATAAAATGCTTTAGGTAATGATATTGAAAACTACAGGAAGATTGTTGTTTGAATTGTTTAGCCAAATCTAATGTTAGTCAGGTTACTTCAATCACGACACCAAATTTAACGTTTAGAAACAGCTTAAATACTAGTTAACTAACCTAGTACTTGTCTTGTCTAAAGTGAAGGGTCTAAGTTATTGTCTGAGTAATTAGAGCCTGATGAGAAAAATAAAGTTAATTCTGATCTTTATTTTGGTCTTATCGAAATAAGAGATTGTATTTGTGCAATCGGTTTAGCAAGGGAACTAAGTTTCTTAGTCAATTGTTAACCTATTAGGGAAAATTACTTCGGGCAATTGTTTCCTTGATAACATATAAAAACCAAATTACTTGTAGTTGCGGTTTTGATATTGGTTATCTAAAATGGTATGTGAAAGCTTCATGCTTAACCCTTATAGGTTGTACAAGTCTTTTAGATTTGTAAGATCTTATCGGTTTGACCTTTATTTGCTCGAACCTTTGTCATTTTGTGACAAAAAGGAGGAGAAATATATGGAGTAAACAAGTGATTTGTAATCACTAAGGAAAGGACAATTTTGCTTAAACGTTATATCTAACGAAAGAGTAAAGCATTCACTAAGGGGGAGCAACATATCATATTGATATTGTAGTTATCTTGACTACAAAAGGGGAATAACAAAGATGTTCGGATTGAAAATTTACCTATCTTTCCTTTAGGGGGGAGTATTAGCTTTGTTATTCAAATGTCAACAACGACATTTATGGATTGAATATATGCAAGGTATTGTGCTGTTGAAACTTGGAAACAAGCGTATGTGTAATGAATTCTTGTAATTTTTTTATCCATATGTATTAAGAGTTTTCTCACTAAAATTGACAAAGGGGAGATTGTTAGAGCATAGCTCGGTTGAACCCACCAAGCGTTGGTATGTCAAGTTTGATTGCCATATTTTAGTGAATCAAAACTCATTTAAAGAGTCAATTGATTATGTACTAGAGACAACTTCGTATAGGTTAGACTAGAAGGTCTAGGATTATGAGACATATGAAGACTTGAAGAATATGAAGAAGTAACAAGCTACAACGACAACATCATCCTTCCTCTTGAGGTTAGTAATATTTTGACTTGGACTGTTTCATTCCTAAAGTATCTTTCAAGTCGTGCTATATTGAAAACATAACTGCGAAGCTGTGAATGATTATACTCTAGTAGTGAGACATGATCGCATGAACATAGTGTTAAGGAATTAGAATACGAAGTATAACGCTTATCTTTGAACTTCGTATATAAGACATCGACATAATTGTATGAATGCTATTGTGATGATGTGTATGGGAAAAAGGTGAAGATTCCGTCCTAAGAAATAATGTTTACATTTGTTTAAAGGAAGTACATTCATGAACTTGTTTTATGAATCGAAAGGGAAATCGCTAGGCTTATTGGTATTGTTATTCATTGCATATCTTTGGATTACCAATATGTGTGAGTTAGTAGAACTGATCATAACTTTTTATGTATCTTGGTAAAACTAATCACATTGCATGACTTATGATTTGGTATGACTTTTATTAGTGTAACCGATCCTAAGTAATCACCTAAGATGGTTTGATCGATATTTGTAATTGGTGTGACCGATTCTTATAATTGGTGTAACCGATCACAAAAGAGTTGTGTAATCGATCCTTGTAATTGGCGTAACTGGTCCTAGTTATTGGTGTAACCGATCCTAGTGACTTGTGTAACCGATTACAAGTAATACCATGAGTATATGGTAACCGTTCCTGGTAATTGACGTAACCGATCCTAGTAATTGATGTAACCGGTCCCAGTAACCATATGAAGGTAGAACCGATCCTTGTGTTTGGTAGAACCGTAAACCCCATGATTAGTGATTTGATATTTGA
The DNA here is from genome assembly GCA_023531295.1 of Papaver armeniacum. Lineage (NCBI taxonomy): Eukaryota > Viridiplantae > Streptophyta > Magnoliopsida > Ranunculales > Papaveraceae > Papaver > Papaver armeniacum. Next base: position 78,676 of record JAJJWW010006670.1, read on the forward strand.
TCAATCACTTAGTTGTCTTGGAATACAGATGAACCAATTCTAAACTTGTTTGGAAGTGTGGTATAATCGATTCCAAGATTGTAAATATGAAAGAGGATTTACAAAGAAAAGATGTCGACATACTTTGAACATGATCAGTAACTCTTATATTTTATTGTTCAAAGATATTCCTTAATAACTCAAGGAGATCCCGGACCGAAATAAATTAAGAATATTTTAATTAAGGTTGTTAGTTTTATATGGTTTAATTACCAGCAATTAAATGCATATCTCTGGAGAATAAAAATTGGTAATGTGCATTTACTAATTGGAGATTTTCTAGTGAGATTTCGGAAATATTGGACAAAGCATTTCCAGGAATTATGAAAACCGATTTAGGTATTTATTGTATATTTTGATAATATTCGGTTTTGGAAATTCCTTGGTGTCCAAACACTTGGTCTATAAATACCCAAGTTTGCATTTCGAGCAGACCATCCTAAGAGCCAGGCAAACTTCATTTTCTTGTTGTTTCTGGTGGAGCCGTCTATCCGGAGAGGAAAGTACCCTAATTAGGCGAAATCTCTTACGACTGCTCGTTTAAAGACTTCTGTGGGATCAAGAAGCTCTACGAGTACCATAGGTGGGAAACTAGATAATTGCAATTTATTTTAGTTTTCGATTGATTTGATTGACTAACGGTTGTTGAACTTTGATTGCACCTAGTTTGCTTATTCTTGAGAATCTTCTTTTCTGATATAAGATTCAATCAAACTAGATCGAAGTTTTGACGGGATCTTTAGGACTGTTTGTAGATCTAAAGACATCTTGTATAATCCATTGTTACTAGACTCCGTTCTGTGCGTGATTGATCACAAGATATTCAAGTGGTGTTGAGCAGGTGTTTATTGAAGATTAAAGAATATTTGAAGACAATGAAGATTTCTGATTTGGTTTCTATATCTTTGGGTGTGCACAAACCTTGATCGTCTGGGAACCAACTAGAATCGGAATTATTCGATTGATTAGTTGTGTAAGATCGGCATCATCTTATAGTTTCTTGTTTGATTCTATATTGTTTGATTGCAAATCTAAACTATGCTACTTCGGTAGTTGTTGGATAGATTAATCTAACCAGGCAAAGGAGTTTATTGGTTAAACTGAAGAGACTTTGCATATGACTTGAGATATCTTCATCTGAAAGAATCAAGAGAGTTGTTACCAAACAGATTTGTTGTTTCTTTACTGTTTGGAATATGATCCAAAGGAATTGTTCCAGTGCGTTCACTTATTGAATGTCGGAAGCGCAGAGATACTAAACAAACTAGGTGAACTATAGGTTTAGTTGTTAGGTCTCAACTATACGAAGTTTGTTAGATTTTGTCTAGCGGCTTAATTCTGAGAGTATTCAATTCTGGACTAGGTCCCGGGGTTTTCTGCATTTGCGGTTTCCTCGTTAACAAAATCTTGATGTTTCATTTACCTTTATTTTCTGCAATTATAATTGTTGTTATTATAATTTAAAGTAAACTACACAAACGTTAATTCTGTATTACTTGATAGTGATCATATAGTGTTTGGTTAAGTCCGAACCTATTATCAAGTAATCACACTTTGATTGTTGTATTGTCTCGATCTCGCATCCATAGACGATCACACGAAGTGTGAATACCGATTTGTATATACAATCACTTTCGGTAAGAGGACTTATAGGTGGACAATTTAAAGATTGTGGTGTATTTGGGTACCCTCGTCTTTTTTAGATACCTGCTATTAAAATATGTTGATACCAAAATGAAAAGAAGCATGAATGTATAAAAGGTGGGGAAGTATGAGCATTACCTGAAGCTTCGTTTCTTATGGCAAAGAGGCCAACACCGTTTTCTCTCAGGTACAACGTATTTTTCTGCTTCAAAGTTACTTTCAAGGAGTACAACAATACCAAAAAATTATTAGCTATCAACAATACTGAAAGAAACCAAACATAATTAAATACTAAAGGTGCACCTGAAATATAACCTATTGGAATTTCTAATTGGAGGTTGAAAAACACTAGTCTGTATACCTCAACGGCCAGAAAGGTTATGCATCTTCACAAATTATAAACATTAGGACCAGAGATCCCCAATCTTAAACAAATTCTACAAATTTCACTACCATCACTGCCTCCAATTCAAAAACTAGTACCATATGTACAACTCGGAATAACATCCAGTGAAGTTCTAAGACAATAAGCCATATTCTCTCCATCTTATTTAATACCCACAAACAACAACAATTTGACAAATACAAAATCATCTAGTTGAATGAAAATCACCAACATCTCGGTTAGTACCAGCCAAAACAAGTGGATAATAACAAAAAAACTGATACATCAGATACATCATTTAGTTCACCCAGATGGTAGAAAACCCGCGGCACCACAAAACAGAAAAAAGAACTAATGTAAAACATCTCAAAACTACTAAAAGCAAGTAAACGATGCTAACTTTAAATGAATCCCTTCGCAAAATCATTTCAAAAAGCTCGAACAGGAAATTGGAAACCTTAATTGAAAATTTTGGGAAAAATAGATATAAATAATAGAGAAGAGAGAGTTACCCCACATTACCCAAATCTTGAACATCTTCAACCAACGATGATGTTTGGAGAAGAGTCTGTGTTTTAGGTGTTCTTCATCGCTTTTAATAAATAACACGAATCAAAGAATAAACCGAGATATATAGATCAAGAGACTGAGATGAAACAGAAGAACAGAGATTGAGAAACTACCGATAGAGGAATGAGAAAAGAGAGTTGGGGAAGATAGGGTTTAGGCTTCGGCTGCGGGGCGAGTAAGGAAGAAGAAAGAGGTTGAAGAGAAAAGAAACTTATCTCTTCGATAGAAACAAGTAGAAGAAATCCCGGTTTTTTAAGGTCAAGGTGTTAAGGGAATGGAAGTATATCAATACTTAAAAAGGATATCAAAAATATGCGGAATAAGAGTTCAAAAGTGTACCTGGAAGCATGTGAATCGCATGCTTATGATCTCCGCAGTTGCTACTAGCAACACAACCCTATCTGTTGTGAGATCCGCAACAGAAAACATCAGTTGCTAAAATTTACCAACAACTTTTTCTTTGTTTCTAATTAGCAACAACTCTAATTTTGTTGCTAATCAAGGTTGCTAAATGTTGAATTTGGTGTATACAGTGATTCTAGTAGTCTTTCGCATCAATGTAGGAAAGAGTCACATTTTATTACTATCAATTTTTATGAATACATTCTTTTATTGTTTTAACTGCAATATAGTCGATGCTTCTGCAATACGAAACCACCGTTTCTGTTTGTTTAGATACAAAACAAAACAAAAAAAAAAACCCAAAATCCAAATGCAAACCCCGTGGCAATAATAGCATACAATATATATATATATATATATAAACTTCTCTTTTGCATTTTTTTTATTGTCTTCATCAACTAAACTTGAAGGACTAGTATCACCGGCATTGTACATGTTATGGTCACTTTCACAATATTTTTTCAAAAGAAATATATCAATCTCGCAAAAGTAGAACCATCCAAATTCAGAGTATCCTGTTGAAATCTTGCCACTCAAATTATTGCGAGATAAGTTCGGAAACCGATAGGAGTCAGTTGATGTCAAAGATCGTGGGATATGTCCAGATAGTTCATTGAAACTTAAATCGAGAGACTCTAAGTTATACATGATCCATACACTCGCTGGGATATCAGTCTGGATATTTCACATGAAAATGTTATAAACAAATTAACCGTAAGTCCTTGTAATAACCTATCTCGTCAATGTTTCTGTTGGGACCTTTGTCCCACATTTCTTAGCTGGGGATTAATTTGGTAGTTTATAAGTCAATGGGATCCCTCAACTTGTAGACCAGTTTTAGAGTTGAGTTCTACCCATGGGCTTATGACGCGTTAGGGTCGATAACAGTACCTTAACAGTTTCCATCAAGAATGTTATTATAATGATAAATGAATTACTCTATTATAGACCTCCATCTCGAATTGTGTTATGGTGCCTTTGATAGACATAGTTGTTGTTAGAGCATGGCTCGTTAGAACCCACCACGCTTTGTATGTCAAGTTTGGTTGTCATATTTCAGTATCAAAACTCATCTAGAGTCGCTTGATTAATTACTAGAGTCAACTTCGTTTAGGTTAGGCCAGAAAGTCTAGGAATGTTAAGACGTACTAGTATTACTCTGAAGACCTAAAGAACGTGAAGAAGAAATACTACAACAAAGACATCATCCTTCCTCTTGAGGTTAGTAATATTAACTTGATCATTTTTGCATTCCTAACGTATCTTTCAAGTCGCTTTATATTTAAAACATAACATACGAAGCTGTATATATAATACTTTAATGATTAGACTTGGTCATATGATTATGATCAAACACTAGTGGAAAATAGGTTTTTTAAGTCTGATTGGGCTTTATAAAAACGACTTCTGAGGATAAACTTTATCAGTTGGGCTTCCTATGGAAGACGTTTTTATAGAAAAATCACGAAAAAGTAAATCGAGTTTCTGAGGAAGTCGTAACATTAGGGGGTAATTTTGTAAATAGAAAAAGCTTCTAGAAGGAATATAGTTAAGACTGCGTGTGAGAATAGTTTCTGTAATTTCTATAGTTCTCCCGTTTCTATCGACCTTACTTATCTCTCCTTCCCCTCTCTCTTCCTTATCTCTTTACAGAGAAAAAACTCAGCGAAAAAATTGATCGTCCGCTTCTTTGAGTTCTCTCTGACCTTTCTCGTTTCCTGCAATACTGCTTACCAGTAATCACCACCATCCATTCCCATGTTTTCTTCTCTAGATTACTCACTCACACGCTTTCACCAAGGTCTTATGTAATCTCCTATTATCATTTACCAAGTCTTAGATCTATTTTTTGATTCAATCTTTGATCTAATTCATAACACGTTCTTAGACTTTTTCGATTTAATCAAATACCAGTAAGAACCCTGAATCGAATCAAAGAAAACCCTTAGAGAATTCTGAGATTTTCATCTCTAATGAACTTATTTGGAGGTTTTCTTTCATTTTCCGTTAGGGTTTTTGTAATTAAGGGTGAATATCTAAATTATTTCAGCTCTAGGGATTATTCAAGATTTAAAATTTCTTGTTATTAAATTGAATTTTGGGGTTTTTTCTTTTATTCAGTTGGTGTTTCGTTAAATCTCGAATTGTTAACTGAGATGTCAACTCTAATGATTATTTAAGGGTTGATTTTTCTAGTTATCTGACTAAGATTTGTTTTGTTTTGAAACTTTGTCCGCGTTGTTTCAATTTCCCTATTTCCCAATAATAATGAAGCCTATAATGTGTGTTAATTTCTCTGTTTGTGAGATTTATGTTCATAGTGAATTAATGAATTTTTTTTCTTTTCTGGATCCCAAATACTTCAATATATGTTGATGATGTTTATTTGACGGCCTTGATTATGTTTGATTTTCTTTGGTTATGCCTTGTTTGTGTATGCCAGCAGTTGTGCTTTGCTTGGCTCTTTTGAAGTTAGGCTTACTTAATACACTAAGCATGAATCTCAAGAAGTTAGGATTTCATTCATGGGTGTAAGAGGATGAAAGAAAGGATTTACCATTTTTGGTGAAAATCAAGTTCATCTTATAAAAGTAATTGTTATTTATTTAAGATTTACACCCTTTTGGAGATGTATGTTACTGACTATTCTAATAAATTCTGAATGTTGTAGTTGTTCTGGTGGTGATGTTGCAGCAATTTAATATGCTCAATTAGATCTTGAATGCAGTTCATATACCATATAAGGTACTATGCAGACAATTTTATTCCCTACGATTGAAATTTTAAAATTAGGGATGCTTTGGATCAAGCACATTAAGGTGTCTGATCATTTTTTGTTGTTTTAATTTCAGTTTGTAAGGTATCTAATAGCTAACAATGGATCCATCTTCTGATATAAAGGTAATATTAGTTTCAGTTTATATTGAAATGAGCAACTTTCAAAGTCTCATTTCTTATTATGTTTACTTACCTTAGAAACTTGGTTATTATCTCTCTAGTTTAATTGTTAACTCGTCTTAGTGCTTCCGTAGTTGAAGTCATAAGGAAGGTACCTGCAGAAAGTTTTTGAACCTCGAAAGAACATTAAAGTTGAGTATCCCTTATCCATCTATTTTCTTATAGTTGATCTAATCATTTATCTACAAAATTTTATAGCTGCAAACCTGAATTAACGGCATTTCATGTTGTTGCAGTGAGAGATATAGGTACATTGTTGCTTGAGTGTGCTAGTCTTAAAAGTGTGCATGCTTTTGGTGGTGGGAGCAATTCAGAGCCAGGTAATATTTCCTTGCTGGGTTGAAAAATGATTCCGAATTTTTCTTTGATGTGTTTCATCCTTAATAGTGTCTGGAGTCAATGGTTATTCTCACATGCACTTGAGTCGCATATTTATATTATCTTGTATAGGACTACTCAAGGTGCTTTACCTCTGGCCAAATAGATTTCTTATGGATGGATCCGAAAAATAATGGCATGTTACTAATTTGAAGCAACTTGACATTCAATTGAATATAACAGGTTAGTTTGGATTAGTGGAACACCTTAGTCTTGGAGTTCTTTCATGCACATAATGTTTGTTTGAAGTATCTCTGTCAACTTGTCTTTAACTGAATCATGACTTATAACTATGTTTTACTTCTTGTCTGTATTATTTTTGAATATCCAGATTCAAAGAATAACTATCATTGTTTATTCACAGGAAGTTACAGGGAAAGATTAAGCTGCTGCTGATGATGATTGTCCGGTGCAAATAAAATTGGTTGTACTTCGTCTCGGCTTGAGCATGTTAAATTTCATAGTCTAATGTTAAATGTAGATTGTTGGTAAGGTCTCAATCCTGTTTGTTTAATTTCTAATTGAAAACTTAGTTTTCTCTACTACATACGCCATCTCTCTGGATTGTGGGTATTGTTAGTAACGATGATGGTGAGTCCACTTTGGAATAATTCTCCTATGCATAGTTGTTTGAGTCATGTCGATTATCTTGAAGGATTAAGTAACTTTGATATATGTTGATGCATATAGATGTATTGGGTTAATTCCTAAGGGTGACAATCAAAGGGAGTAAACATTAATGATTTCGTATTGGCTTTGTTTATTGTGGGTTGTTTGACTTGCCTGGAACTTTATTCTGACATTTATACTTAGTCTTGTAGTATTGATATGGAGTTCATGTTTAGATATGCAAGGATTCATCCAGAAAGATTGTCATATGTATCTGGACATGCCTGCATATACATGAGCATTTATGTTGGCTTAAACTCTTGTTGAGTATTAATATGATTGTTTAATCGTTATTGTTATCCCTATCTTGACATATGATAGAAATTTTGGTAAAAATCATGACATATGATAGCATTAGAAGCTAGCCTCAGTTGTATTAATGATTCACAAAATCGAGAGACGACGCCTTTCCTTGCCTCAAGAGATTCCTAAGTGCCAAACTAATTTGTGATGCCATGCTTACAGTATTAGAACTTTAATTGTTTGTATAGTCCATTTGTTGTCCCTGTCTGCTAATGTTAAGTGCTTCTTTTGGTGGGTAATGCTCTTTCTTTTCTCTTCATTTCCTTTTGTTCTTTCATTAAGGCGCTGTGATCAATCTAATATCTGTAATTTTACATCCAACTGGAAGATGATTGCTTGTATGCTGCACAATTGTTGTATTCCCTTTTATCCATACAATGATTTTGATGTCCTGCGAAATAATTAGTCATGATGGCCTCTCCTATGTGTTGGCTCTCATAGTTCCTTGATTTATCCTGCTTACAGTTGAACTTGCAACTGTAAGCAGTTGATTTTTCTCATTGAACTTGGAACATGTTTTCGCTTCCTACTTACAGTTGATGGTAGCTTTCAACGTAGATCCTTTCTCATGTGTCTTTAGTAAACGAATGCATAGATGGTGAATTCTTGCCTTCAATTTGAAGCCTTCTGGTAGTTAAGATTGTAATAGAAATATAAATATTAGCATTTGAAGTTGTCAGATTTGGAACTTATGTATTTTTTTAGCACTTCTCAATACAAATTCTTTTTTAAAGTCATTATCAATTAATATTTTTTTTTGATTCATACAGTTTTGAAGTAAATATTAATTTAATTGTGATTCAGATTTTATTTATAGACTCAGCTGAATCAGCGTTTGATTCAGCTGAATTAGTTTCATTTTTTTTTATAAAATATGTTCAATAGAAAGGTCTGCTTCTATTAGTCTAAATTTCTTGACTATTCAAAGAAGTCATTTTCGAAAAGATTCCATGGCTCCCAAGCGCAGTCATTTTTGGAATTAAGACTACAGATTTAGGGCTCTCAGCCACAGTCCTTTTTAATGATTGTAAGGCTTTTTCTGGCAGACTTTTTTTTTCCACTAGTGAAAGTATCAAGGAATATTATATTACGAAGTATTACACTTATCTTTTGAACTTCGTAAATGCGACATCAACATAATCTATGTATTTAGTTACTGGATTGTGTGTAGGATATAGGTGTAATTCATCCTAGGAAACTATGTATTATTACATTAGCTTAAGGAAGTAGATGTATGAACTTGTTTCATAATCGAAAGTGAAATCATAAGTGTGTTGGTTCAGTTCTTTATGGAATATCATTTGGATAACCAATACAAGATGACAAGGTAGAACCTATCCTGACTAATGTTGAGAATCAAGGTATAACCGGCCATAGCCTATAATATGTAGCAAAGTGTAACCGGTCACAAGATAGTTTGAAAAGCAAGGTGTAATCGGTCACAAGCTACACTGGGAAGTAAGATGTAATCAGTCACAAGCTACATTGGGAAGCAAGGTGTAACTGATCACAAGATACATTGGGAAGAATGGTGTAATATGTCACAATCTATGTTGGGGAGCATAGAATAATCGGTCACAACTTATATTGTGAGTCATGGTATAACCGGGTTTAAGAGCAAAACCGAGTTCCCAAAGTTCACATATTTGTTCATGTTGTGTGTGAATTAGGAATTATGGTTTTCTAAGAGAAACTTGTAGATGTCGACATTATTTGAACATGTACATAACCCTTATCATTAATTGTTCAAAGATATTCCTTGATGCTCCGGTGATCCCAACCAAAAAAATTGAAAAGCATTTTAATTAAGATTTTCGATTTTATATGCTTTCATTTCCAGCAATTAAAGCGTATACTCTAGAAAATGATTCTTAGTAACTGTGCTACACTAATAATAGAAATTTCAGAAATATTGGTTAACATTTATTGGAAATAGGAAAACCAAAATTAGGTACTTCAATGCATATCATGATAATATTTTTAGTTTTGAAATTTCCTTGTTGTCCAAAGAACCTTGTTCTACAAAAACTTGAATTTGCATTATCCTAAGAGCCAGGCAAACTTCGTGTTGTTTCTGGTGGAGCCATTTATTCGGAGAGGAAAGCAACCAAATTAGGCGAAATCTCTTACGACCGCTCGTTTAAAGACTTTTGTGGGATCAAGAAGCTCTACGAGTACCGTTGGTGGGAAACTAGAAAATTACAGTGTTATTTTATTTTTCGATTATTGATTTGATTGACTAACGGTTGTTGAAACTTTGATTGCACCTAGTTTGATTATTCTTGAGAGACTTCTCTTCTGACAAAAGGGTCACTCAAACTAGATCAAAGTATCAACGAGATCTTTAAAACTATTTGTAGATCTAAAGGCATCTTGTGATAATCCATTGTTAACAGACTCTGTTATGTATGTGATTAATCACAAGAGGATTCAATTTTGTGTTGTGCAGGTTATTGAGAAGGCAATTGAAGATTTAAAAACAAGGAAGATTTTCTTATTAGTTTTCGTATCTTGTGAATTTGCGCACACATATTGATCATCCAGGATCCGACTTAGATTAAATTTATCTAATCAGAAAGTCGTTTAGATCGGCAACTATCATTTGGTGTATTCTTCAATATCCGAATCTGGTAGTTTTTAATTTGAATCTAAGTTACTGATTCAGATTGATCTTACCCGACAAAGGAGTTTATTAGATTAAACATAACAACTTTCATCGACTACTCAACGTATTTTTTATAGTAAATATAATTGAAGTGGTTACCAAACAGTTTTATTACTTTACTGTTTGGAATACGATCTAAAGGAGTTGAGTACATAAATACTTTACTGGGTAAAGCAACTTGAGATAGTGACTTCTGTCTTGAGATTTACGTGCGTAACCAAAAGGACAAAAACGCAGGGATATTGAATGTGTTTAACTCAGCATTCCTTTAATTCTTCGTCACTCCAAGTACTCCATTGATTCTGAACGTGTTCAACTCAGCATCACAGTTATTGAAGATCCGTAGCCATAATAATAAGAAAACAGATGTTCTCAATTATTGTTATACAGTGTCATAGTATTATTACACAACATCAAAGTTCAATTGTATCACAACTTTGACAATAATACTACGGTGATATATATCACTCCCCCTATAGTAATATGTATCACAAGTCACTGATTCAGATTGATCTTAACCGACAAAGGAGTTTATTAGGTTAAACATAAAATCTTTCGTCGACTACTCAACATATATTTTATAGTAAAGATAATTGAAGTGGTTACCAAATAGTTTTATTCCTTTACTGTTTAGAATACGATCTAAAGGAGTTGAGTACATAAAGACTTTACTGGGTAAAGCAACTTGAGATAGTGACTTCTGTCTTGAGATTTACGTGCGTGACCAAAAGGACGAAAACGCTGGGATACTGAACATGTTCAACTCAACATTCCTTGAATTCTTCGTCACTCCAAGTACTCTAGTGATTCTGAACGTGTTCAACTTAGTATCATATTTGTTGAAGATCTGTAGTCATAAAAATAAGAAAACAGATGTTCTCAATTATTGTTATACAGTTGTTTGTAGGTGAAAACCATTTTTGATGATTTTGGTAATTTCGTGTGAGTGCGGGTGAGAAACAAATCTAAACCCAAAACAATGTACTGCACGGGAGTACTTTTGATTCGAGAGATCAATCTGTACAATCCTAGCCTAAACCAAGAAATGGCCGTTCCAGGCTTGCTTCGGTGACAAAGTGAAGGAGAAGGGTTGGTCTTACGGAGGGAAGCGAAGAAAGTGTTGAGAGCCAGAATAGTTGATTCTGGAAGTGTGGGTGTTTTGCGACTGTATCCGAAAGTTGAACTGGCGAGCTGAATGGAAAGCTACCAGGTGATTTCTGGATGTGTATTGTTCTCCTGACCAAAACTTGTTCCTTGGTATCTATACAAGTCGTAATAAAACGTACCCTGGCCTCGTAAAAAGTGGAAGCGGTTGAGTGGTGGAAAAGTGGTAACGGGTAACGCATGGAATTGATGTTTCCATAATGAAGATGTGTTTCACCACTTATTTCTTGCCATTACTAACCACCTCACCTTTATGACACTTTGTTGTAACGGGCATATTGCACATCGCACGCTGTAAACCGCCAGACCAATACCCTGATGAGTATCCCACAGTTTGTGACATGTTTTGATGTCTCGAGTGTTTTCATTGGAAAACATGTAGCATGTTGCTATGTGTGGCAAGAGGCTTGCCGGCTCAGTGACGACCTTCTACGGCTGAGATTTTTCATCTCAGGAGGAAGGGTGGCCGTTGATCGTGGCTACCTTACGTTGGTAGCCAGTGGCGTGGCCGTGTTGTTGGCATGGCTTGCGCATGCCTTTGGCGCGGCCAAATTAGGGTTTGGCACAAACCGTGGAATTTCGGTATTGCGGCCAAAAGGTTGCCACAAGTCGTTTGGTTTGGTGGCAAGCTTGTACGGTTGAGATCTGCATCTCAGGAGGAAGGGTAGCCGTTGATCACGGCTACCTTCCGTTTTGCGGCCAGCGACATGGCGGCATGGACAGCATGCTCGCGCATACTTTAGGCGCGGCCAAATTAGGGTTTTGCCATAAACCATGGAATTTGGCATTACGACCAAAAGTTGCCACAAGTTTGGTAGCGAACTTGTACGGCTGAGATCTGCATCTCAGGAGGAAGGGTACCTTTCGTTAGTGGTCAGAGGCATAGTAGCGTGACTGGCATGGCTTGCGCATGCTTTTTGGCACGATGACCAAAGAATTGGCATCGTAGCTAATTTAGTGTTTGGCAGCACAAACCAAGGGATTTGGCGTTATGGCCAAAAGTTGCCACAAGTCTTGTGGTTTCGTGGCGAATTTGGACGGCTGAGATTTGCATCTCAGGAGAAAAGATGGCCATTGATCATGGCCACATCTTGTTTGCATAGCGGTATTGGCAACATGCTAGTGGTATGCCAGTGGTGTAGCCATGGCATAGCGGCATCCTAATGGCATAGCCATGACATGGTGCAATGCTAGTAGCCGCGGCATAGCGGTATGCTAGCTAGTTGCGGCGTGGACAAAATCTAAAATTGGCACAGTGGACGGATTTGGTAGCAACTTGCCCAAATTAAGGTTTGGCGTGTTGAAACCCTAATTAGTGCGTGTAGTATGCATGCGGCATGTTTGGCGTGTTTTGGAAGTTGGTGCGTTTTTGGGAAGCCAGCGTGTTTTGGGAAGCTAGCTTAGTATAGCGACCTCTTTTGAGGCCGTGGCAGGTTTGGAGCAACCTGATTGGTCGACGGGAAGTGGGGCCAGCATTCTAGGGCGTGGCCACACTTCCAACATGTGGTAGCGGATTTGAAGCGACCTGATTGGTCGATGGAAAGAGGGCCGACATGCTAGGGCGCGGCCGCACTTTTAGTGCGCTGTGGCAGATTTGATTGCCTAGCTTGGTTAAGCACGGTTTTCGACCAACGAGGTCTAGTATACTGAGCGAGGCGCGAAACCCTAATTTTGCAAACTAGTCGGGTTTATGAGTTCATTATGAGTCATCACAATAATTGGCTGTATTTTGTGTACTACCACACAAAATCTTTATCTACAGAATGCAATGTGCTTTCTGTCTGAGTATTTTGTGCAATGGCCTTAACTTTGGTACTTGGAGGTTCATGCTACTCCGCTGCGAGTGAACATAAATCCGTCATGCCATACCGATTGAAGGGTTCTGCTGGGGAACATAACACATGAAAGTACTCAGTGAGTCTAGTATTGGCGAGGTGCCAGAATTTACAGAGTGTTATGGATAGAAGTATATTGAGTGGCTCAATAAGTGTGTCGGTAGAGAGGTTAGTACTCGCAGCACCGCTTCCTTGCAGAGTGACGTCACATCTGATGCAATGTTTTACGATTTTAAACCTAAGCTAAAAACCACAATCAACAACAGTGTCATAGTATTATTACACAACATCAAAGTTCAATTGTATCACAACTTTGATAATAATACTACGGTGATATTATCACTCTCCCTTAGTCAATACTTCAAAACAATGAAAACCACTCCCCCTTACATAATATTCCGTAAACCATATGTATGTAGTGTGAACTACATAATAATTCTCCCCCTTTTTGTCAATATAAATTGGCAAAGGTGCGAAAACTAGCGGGATCATAATGAAATTCTCAAAGATATTATTTATGACTAAATAGCACGTATCAACTTTATTTCGATGATTTCACATAGTCGAAACTTAGTGTATTCATCAAGGAGTTTATAAAGATACAAGATAACTCCTACAATATTTCACAGCCGCACTCCCCACAAAGATTTGGCTATTAAACACAAGTTCAATTAAGAACTCTCCCCCATAAAATGTCATTCCCGAAAGAACAACAAGAGCGACCTTACTTTTACAAGAAAAGGGACATTAACAAATCACATGTAACATGAATTTGTATCCAGAAAACTCAATTAAATTAACCACAAAGGAACCTTAATGATTAATTTAATCGAAAATCTCAACATAAGAAAACTTATGGAGCCATACAGTACTTTAACATAGAAGTGGATCAAGGAAAGATCAATACTGCGGAATAATATATATTAGAACAAAATGGCATTTTTATTACCAAATCTGAAATACTAGCCGGCTTGTGACAAAAAGATTTTTTTTTAAAAGAAACAAAGTGATGCAAGAAACTGTCATGCACTTTGATTGACAATGACAAGATTGGGTCGAAAGTTGAAAGTAAGCTTTTGATTTATGGAACCAAACCTTTAGGTTTGATAAAGAACATTTTCTAAAATTAATATATGATTGAATTTGATTAAGGTTTAGATACATTACATACCCTTTTCCTCATATGGATACTAGGTTTTATTCTCAACTATTCAAAGACCACTAATGCCCCAATTAGTAACATCTTATTTAATCATTATAACTGGTAATAGCAACTGCTAACAAGGTAAAAATATTGTCAACTAACTAATGTTAAACATTGATATCAAAATCGATATGAGACACTCCCCTCCAATAACAAGTAGTAAAAGAACATCACTTTTACACAATTGTTTATTCTAATATATGTCATCAAAAAAAAAGTTATGAAACAATGCGATTTTTGGTGTTTTTCCTAGCTAGAGCTTCTTAAAAGTTTGGTATGGCTTTGAGTACTCTTAACCCTTTTCAGATCCAACTACATGTTCATTCAACCGCGAAGAACTCAGGCCACATACCATCGGCAAAAGAACCTAATATTCATTCAACCACGAAGAATACCTATAGGGTGATTCTCTATTGAAAATAACATACAGATATTTAAAGGCACGTAACAATACTAGCGACAAATATGAACTTCTACTCGAGTATGGCTTTGTCGAAAAACCACCTGAAACTAAACTTAATAAATACCACTCTTTACACCTCATCATTTCTTATTCACATCAATTATGAATAAATTATTGAATGGTAACACTAGACAATTTCCCTTTCAAATTTTATCCCTTTCTCGAATCACGCAGTTACATAATTTTCCAAATTCACTATTGTCTATTAGAACAGATTATTATTACTTTTAACATTATCAAACAACTATACAAATTACATCATAACTCAGTACCTACTTCACAAAAGACAAAATAACACCCGACGTATGATGCAGTCTAGGTGGTAGGAATGTCATATGTAGTGGGGTGTGGGTTGAAGCTCATCACCTCAATCTCACAGCAGGAAGGAAGGACTTGGTTCAGGGACGAGCCTATGAAGGGCCTAACCCGGGCTATTGCCCGTCCCTGAGTTGGCCCAAAATTAATCTAGCAGGGATATCTGAAAGATTAAATTTCGTATTTAGCCCAGGGGATAAACCGCCCACTAGATTTCTACTACCACTACCAGGCACCAGCTCACTTGCAAATGCTATAATGAAAATCTTAACTTTGTTACCAAGCCCACTACAACTGCCGTTACGATGCAATATACTAACTAATATGTTATGGTTGAAAATTTGATTTCATCACAGGTCCGAAGATTTTAAAGTATTACTTAAATATTAATCCCATTCTTGAACATATAATTATAAAATAGATAAAGATGTTTAAACATTTTAATCACATTTTTTACGACCTTCAGCCGCCTTTACCCCGAATATGCGAAATTAGCCCTACCTTATTGTTTACAGGTAAAAATCGTTTCTGCCGATTTCGGTAAATTCGGTAGGTGAGTGGCTTGGTTCAAACCCTAAACAAATGTGCTGCACGTGAGCACTTTATAGATTAGAGAGATCAATCATGTACAAGTCCGGCCTAAACCAAGAAATGGGTTCCGGACTTGCCGGTCACAAAGTGGAGGAGAAGGGTTGATTTGGGGAGGGAAGCAAAGAAAGGTGTTGAGACCAGAATAGTTCTGGGCGAGTAGTATCTCGACTTGTATCAGAAAAGTAAAAATCTTGGGAAGCTTGCAAGAGATGAAAGCTTTTGGGAGAGCTTGCAAAGTTGCCTTTTCCGAGAGTGTAGTATTTTTCTCCCCGAAGAGACTTGTTTTTACGGGTGGAAATAGGTAAGACCTATTTATACAAGTCGAGATTGAAACGTACCCTGGCCTCATGAAGGAAGAGAGTAAAGGGTGAAATAATGGGAGGAGGTGGTAACCGCATGGTTTAATGGGCGAAAACGTTTTTCACCATTATTTCCTCTTTTATTTGACCGCTTTATTCCTTTTCACGCTTTCTTAATGTGAGCGTAGTGTACGCTTCATGCTGTGACCGCCAAACCAAAACCGTAAAGAAGCATCCCCCAGTTTGTGTCGATGTCTCGAGTGTTGGTTGCATCTTGAGTGCAAGTGGCGCTGCTAGTGGCGCGTGTGGCATGTGCCAATGGCATGTGCGGAATGCCTTGGTGGTAGGTTGCACGGTTTGCAAGTTAGGTTACCAGCGTGTGTGTTTGGCATGTGCAATGGCATGTGCGGAATGCCTTGGTGGTAGGTTGCACGGTTTGCAAGTTAGGTTACCAGCGTGTGTGTTTGGCATGTGCGGAATGCCTTGGTGGTAGGTTGCACGGTTTGCAAGTTAGGCTACCAGGCGTGTGTGTTTGGCATGTGCCAATGGCATGTGTGGAATGCCTTGGTGGTAGGTTGCACGGTTTGCAAGTTAGGCTACCAAGCGTGTGTGTTTGGCATGTGCCAATGGCTCGTGCTTGGCCATGTTGACCTAGTTGCAAGTCTTGCAAGCCTAGGGCGCTATGTTTGGCGTGGGCCAAAGGCATAGCGGCTTGGAAGTATGGCTTGCGACACGTGTTGGCATGTGCCAATGGCACGTGCGGCCATGTTGACCTAGTTGCAAGTCTTGCGAGCCTGGGCGCTATATTTGGCGTGGGCCAAAGGCATAGCGACTTAGAAATATGGCTTAACGGCACGTGTTGGCATGTGCCAATGGCACGTGCGGCCATGTTGACCTAGTTGCAAGTCTTGCAAACCTAGGGCGCTATGTTGGCGTGGGCCAAAGGCATAGCGGCTTGGAAATATGGCTTGCGACACGTGTTGGCATGTGCAAATGGCACGTGCGGCCATGTTGACCTAGTTGCAAGTCTTGCAAACCTAGGGCGCTATGTTGGGCGTGGGCCAAAGGCATAACGGCTTGGAAATATGGCTTGCGGCACGTGTTGGCATGTGCCAATGGCACGTGCGTGGCCATGTTGACCTAGTTGCAAGTCTTGCAAACCTAGGGCGCTATGTTGGGCGTGAGCCAAAGGCATAAGCGGCTTAGAAATATGGTTTGTGGCACGTGTTGGCATGTGCCAATGGCACGTGCGGCCATGCTGACCTAGTTGCAAGTCTTGCAAACCTAGGGCGCTATGTTGGGTGTGGGCCAAAGGCATAGCGGCTTGGAGATTTGGCATTGTTGCCATAGTGCGCAGGGCGCGGCGTGGTTTGGCATTGTTGCCGCGGTCTGTGATATGCGGCTTGGTTTGGCATTGTTGCCATGGTGCGCGATATGCGGCTTGGTTTGGCATTGTTGCCATGGTGATGATATGCGGCTTGGTTTGGCATTGTTTCCATGGTGCGCGAGATGCGGCTTGGTTTGGCATTGTTGCCGTGGTTCAGATATGTGGCTTGGTTTGGCATTGTTGCCGTGGTGCGCATGATATGCGGCTTGGTTTGGCATTGTTGCCGTGGTGCGCGATATGCGGCTTGGTTTGGCATTGTTGCCATGGTGCGCGTATGCGGCTTGGTTTGGCATTGTCTCCGTGGTGCGCGATATGCGCTTGGTTTGGCATTGTTGCCAGTGGTGCATGATATGCGGCTTGGTTTGGCATTGTTGCTATGGTGCGCGATATGCGGCTTGGTTTGGCATTGTTGCCGTGGTGCAGATATGCGGCTTGGTTTGGCATTGTTGCCAGTAGTGCGCAGTATGCGGCTTGGTTTGGCATTGTTGCCATGGTGCGCAGTATGCGGCTTGGTTTTGGAATTAGGGTTATGTGTTGAAAACCCTAATTTAGTATTTTGAAAAAATACCCCTATTAATTATTTACACCTGAGTTAAATGCTCTTAGTTAATGTGTTGCGGGTAACACTAGGTCATGGGATTTTACGATTTTACCTCTTGTTTAAAAACCACCATCAACATTAAGTCCCCTGCTTAGTTCGGAACGGGGGCTTTGTTGCGAGGTAAGCATAAGATGGTGACAAACTATCAACGACAAACCGTAAAGAGAATTGAGGGGCTTGTCGACCTTTTATAAATAGGATTTGGAATCCTTGCCTCTGGGAGTTTTGCACAAATCGGGAGGATGGCACAATTGGTGGGCCGGCGCGGCTTGGGCGACGTTGGGAAGTTGGCGTGAGTTGGGAAGCGGAGTGTGCTAGGCTGGTGGGACCGGCGCAAAGTGTAGAAGCCGTGCGTGCTTGCGGTCGGCGCGCAATTGGTGGTAGGTGCAGCTTGGAAACCGTGCTTGTAGGCGTGACTAGGGCGACATTGGGAAGTCGCACCCTTTGTGGGCCCGTTTCTTGCACGCGTGATTTTGGTAAAAGGGAAATCCTTCCCTATTTCAAAGTCTTCATGCATATATATATATATATATATATATATATATATATATATATATATATATATATATAAACCCCCTTTCTCCCCATCCTGCGCTTTATTCCTTCTCTTTTCATACTAGCGACAAAGAGAAACCGGCTTCCAGGTATGTCTTCGAGTACTTTTTTTTTTTTTTCTTTTTCACGTAGGTGTAAACCTTAAGAGTAGGCGCTCCAACAATCCTTGCATATGATTTCTTGGCGTGCCTCTTGTAGAAAATATTGTATGTATGCGACCAAGGAAAATCTTGCATATATTGTTTGAACCGTAGGAAATATTGCATATATGAATTTTCGGTCCTGAAAGAAATATTTGAACCCTGAAGAAAATACTGCGTGTGTATTTTAAACCCGTAGAGGATGCTCCGTATATAATTCTGAACCAGAAGAAAGATACTGTAGACGCACTTGTACCCGTATAGAATGCCGCGTATATAGTCTCGAACCCGAAGAAAATACTGCGTGTATAGTCTTGAACCCGAATAAAATACTGTGTATATAGTCTTGAACGCGAATAAAATACGTCCTCCTTCCCCTTTCTTCTTTTTTTTTTTTGTTGTTGGGTACGATTATGTGTCGGGGGAGATAACTTCGTCTTTTCCGTTTGTTTTGTGCAGATATCTTATTACCAAATTGTTGTGAAGGAATTCGATAAGATGTTACTGAATCAAATTTCACTTCGCCGAAGGATGCTCATAATTCCAAACCGAACACGAGATGATGAATTCTTCACTAGAGCCCTTGCCCCCGCTCGGAAGAATCACCCGGAGTTTCGTGCCAATTTTGCTAACCGGTGGTGAGGATGAAAGGAAGACACGTTCGGTTTGCCCGAGAGAGCACCATTCGGTTCTGTCTCCATAAAGGGGTGTATTCTTCTTCCAACATTGACTTGAGGATGTGTCAAAGCCCATTGCGTTCTTTTGATAGATGGGTTGAGTTCATGGTGAGCAAGGAGCATATAAATACCAACTTGACTCGAGCGCGAGGTCATTGATGCTGTCAAGACTTGAGTAAATCTCCAGTTAGGAAGGATATCCCAGGCTTGGTTGCTTTCATCTCCGGATGGTGTTTGGACACCCATACAATTATATGTAGATGGGGCGAGATAACTTTCTCCTTGGAGAGTGTGGCTCTCTTGTTGAATCTTCGGTAACTTAGGGAATCTTAAAATCCAATTATCGAAAGTGAGGTGAAGATGCGGGATGACCTGGCCGCTAAGTTGGGGATTTTGCTCGGAAAGACTCCATTGCGAAGTCGAAGGATTACGCCGGAAAGAGGATGAAAGGTGTCCTTACGGTTGGTGGATATCTCAATGGTTTCCGGACGAGTTGGAGCCTGAGCAGAAAAGCGGTGATCTTCATGTCGCCGCATTTTTGGCTCTGGTTTTCCGGAGACATTTTTGATGACGGTTCGGCAAGAAAGGAATAAGACCGGAGTTGTTAGCGATTCTTTGTGAAGTTGGCAAAGGTGAAGTTCTTCCCATTGGTAAGTTGTTCCTTGGTTCCCTGTATGTGCATCGGATCACCTAGTTGCGAACATGCAAGTTTCGAATGGTTTCATGAAAGTGGATTCGTATGTGCACGTTGCTTTTACGCAAGTCTCGGCTATGGGAGCACTTTGAGAAGTATGCTCGAAACCGCTGCCTTCAGCTTCCGTGATTTGGGGTGGCTCCGAATTCTTCGATGGGTGAACGGGCGTCAAGAGTTGGCGTGAGCTTGGTTAGTTTTCTTGATAAGTTGCATGAAATCAATTTTCGTCCATGGGGGCCGGTCCATAAGTCGGTGACTCAAATTGACACTTTTGCTTCGCTCGCTCATGTCTTTGTCTTGATGACGCTTTGAGCGTTGGTGGCTTGTTCATTCAAAGCTGCTTGCCCGGTTATATGCCGTCTTTCTTCGTGGGGTCTTTCCGGATAGCTGCTTACAATATTGACCGTCTTTGCTCGTCACATGGGTTTCGATCAAGGGGTGCCTCTTGTTTACCGGCCGGTGATCCCTAAGGATTCATTGCGTGTCGACCTTGACGCCAGTACCCTTAAGCCGGGTTTCCGTCTTTCCTTCTTTCAAATGGGAAGAGTAACTTCGACGACCTTCGGCTATAATGAGTTTTGGTGCGACGAGTTTACTATGATCCGAGATTTTGTGAATAACGTGGTGGAAAACGTTCGTTGCAAACCTTCCCCAGCAGTTCTAAAAGAGTATCCAATGTTGAGAGATCCCAAGCGAAAGTTGCCTAACAATTCGGAAAGCCCCCAGGCCAAGGAACGGATACAAAAAATCGTGCTGGCGGGTTCTGGACGGTTTCACAAGATCCTCCCACGGCTCTTGTGTCTTTCGATTCTTCCAATAACCGGGTATGTGTCGCCTCTTCATTGGTTTGTCTCAAAAACGTGAATTTGGTGAGAACATGTGTCTTGTTTCCTTCGGGGCTTCGGTGAGTGTTAATGCTTTTGTTGCTCTTGCACGTTGCCGGGAGACGGCAATTTCTTCAAAGAACTCCGGCGGTATTGAGCCTTCTCATAGCGATGATGAGTCGAGAGAGAAGAAGGTTCAACAAGTGAGAGTGATTCCTCCAGCGACTGACCGGTTACATTTCGGGAAGTGGTTCGGTGAGTTTCGCACTTCTTTTCTTTGTCCTTTTGTTTCCTCTTTTGGGAAATATCGACTCGAGTTCGCATGAGGAATCCGGTTCGGAGGATGATTACGGGGTAGAGCCGCGTGAAAACTTGCCTTTGGTGACCACCGTTGGTGACTTGGAGATGGCGTTAGCCAATTGCCGGACACGAGATGTGGCTCAAACGGCGGATGATTCTCGATGGTTGTTGCCGTAGACATGGAGGAAAACCCCTGCGAGTCGTGAGGCCAGGTGCGGCGCCATTTTGATCCTCCGTACTTGGTTCCTTATCCGGGTCATGTCTTTGGTTGGCGGCTTCACGCGTGCCGGCTAAGCACGAGGCGTTGTACACCTAGAATCTGGGAGAAATACGGACATATGGCTACAACCAAGAAAGTCACTAGTCGATTTGCGGTTGGTTAAGCGTGTGGAAGAGGCTTTATCTTCCATCGTGGACATGCGTGAGGTGACTGGTCACACCGTTTCGAAGACTTTATTGCTTGATTTGGGGAGCACCATCGCGACGTGTGCATAGAAAAGGAGTTCAACACTTCGTGGTTTGTCTAAGGCCTTGCGAGAGATCCAAAAGTTGAAAGATGCGGCGATCGAAAGCCTTTCCGTGAGGAGATTGCTCGACGGGAGGTAGAACTCGAAAAACTTTCCAAGATGTTGACTATGAAGAGAGCGGTTCTTGAAGATGCAAAGTTGACCTTCTCAAGAAGAACAGACCTCTGTTGGATGATTTTCCTTGAATGTTTCTCCGTTAAACTTTCATTTAGGTTCTTTTTTTTTTTTTTGAAAGACATATTGGATGTGCAGGTTCAAAACTTGACCTTTGATAGGCGGTGGTAGCTTTTTAGGGTATTGGATTATTTCGGGATGAATGGTTTTGATAATATGACTCGATTATGTTTTGGGAAAGGAATATTGCTTTTATGAAAGTGTGTGCTAGCAATAGGCATAAGACTCGGTAGTACGACGGTTTTACTAAGAACCTAAAAATAGATTGTATATCTTGCCCAGTCTGAATTTACTCACTTCATAGGTTTTGCAAACACGCCCCTCTCCATGTAAAAGGCGGTTCTTTCTTTGGTGGCTTTCTTTGGTAGCATCCTTGACAAGTCCCGGATTCTTTGGTAGCGTCTTCACGAGTCCCCAGTTTTCGGTGTAGTTTTAACAAGCGATAACCGGGTTGTACGATTCGGACTGAGTCGCAAGTCCCCAATTCTTTGGTAGCGTCTTCAACGAGTCCCGGTTTACGGTGTAGTTTTAACAACTAATAACAGGGTTAATGCGAGTCGGAGGCGAGTCGCAAGTCCCCAATTCTTTGGTAGCGTCTTGGCGAGTCCCCAGTTTTCTGGTGTAGTTTTAACAGGCGATAACCGGGTTGTCGAGTCGGACTGAGTCGCAAGTCCCCAATCGCTGGTAGCATCTTCAACGAGTCCCAGTTTTCGGGTGTAGTTTTACAAGCGGGTAGCAGGTCGTCTGGCGATTGATTCGGATCGAGTCGCCTTCCCCTACCATCTTGACATACGGGTCGAAGGCGAGATCGAAAAGTCGACATTGTGGCCAGATAGATCGATCCTCCCATTGTGGTCGCCAATTGTTTATGGGTAAAAATCGTTTACGCGATTTCGGTAAATTCGGTAGGTGAGTGAGAAAATGGTTCAAACCCTAAACAAATGTGTTGCACGTGAGCACTTTATAGATTCGAGAGATCAAATCTGTACAAGTCCGGCCTAAACCAAGAAATGGCCGTTCCGGACTTGCTTCGGTCACAAAGTGGAGGAGAAGGGTTGATTTGGGGAGGGAAGCAAAGAAAGGTGTTGAGACCAGGAATAATTCTAGGAGAGTAGTATCTCGACTTGTATCGAGAAAGTAAAAGCTTGGGAAGCTTGCAAGAGATGGGAGAGCTTGCAAAGTTGCCTTTACGAGAGTGTAGTATTTTTCTCTGACCGAGACTTGTTTTACGGTGGAAATAGGTAAGACCTATTTATACAAGTCGAGATTGAAACGTACCCTGGCCTCATGAAGGAATAGAGTAAAGGGTGAAATAATGGGAGGAGGTGGTAACCGCATGGTTTAATGGGCGAAAACGTTTTCACCATTATTTCCTCTTTTATTTGACCGCTTTATTCCATTTCACGCTTTCTTAATGTGAGCGTAGTGTACGCATCTTTGTGACCGCCAAACCAAAACCGTAAAGAAGCATCCCCCAGTTTGTGTCGATGTCTCGAGTGTTGGTTGCATCTTGAGTGTAAGTGGCGCTGCTAGTGGCGCGTGTGGCATGTGCCAATGGCATGTGCGGAATGCCTTGGTGGTAGGTTGCACGGTTTGCAAGTTAGGTTACCAGCGTGTGTGTTTGGCATGTGCCAATGGCATGTGCGGAATGCCTTGGTGGTAGGTTGCACGGTTTGCAAGTTAGGCTACCCGCGTGTGTGTTTGGCATGTGCGGAATGCCTTGGTGGTAGGTTGCACGGTTTGCAAGTTAGGCTACCAGCGTGTGTGTTTGGCATGTGCGGAATGCCTTGGTGGTAGGTTGCACGGTTTGCAAGTTAGGCTACCCGGCGTGTGTGTTTGGCATGTGCCAATGGCTCGTGCGGCCATGTTGACCTAGTTGCAAGTCTTGCAAGCCTAGGGCACTATGTTTGGCGTGGGCCAAGGCATAGCGGCTTGGAAGTATGGCTTGCGACACGTGTTGGCATGTGCCAATGGCACGTGCGGCCATGTTGACCTAGTTGCAAGTCTTGCAAGCCTAGGGCGCTATATTTGGCGTGGGCCAAAGGCATAGCGGCTTAGAAATATGGCTTGCGGCACGTGTTGGCGTGTGCCAATGGCACGTGCGGCCATGTTGACCTAGTTGCAAGTCTTGCAAACCTAGGGCGCTATGTTGGCGTGGGCCAAAGGCATAGCGGCTTGGAAATATGGCTTGCGGCACGTGTTGGCATGTGCCAATGGCACGTGCGGCCATGTTGACCTAGTTGCAAGTCTTGCAAACCTAGGGCGCTATGTTGGGCGTGGGCCAAAGGCATAGCGGCTTGGAAATATGGCTTGCGGCACGTGTTGGCATGTGCCAATGGCACGTGCGGCCATGTTGACCTAGTTGCAAGTCTTGCAAACCTAGGGCGCTATGTTGGGCGTGGGCCAAAGGCATAGCGGCTTAGAAATATGGCTTGTGGCACGTGTTGGCATGTGCGGCCATGTTGACCTAGTTGCAAGTCTTGCAAACCTAGGGCGCTATGTTGGGCGTGGGCCAAAGGCATAGCGGCTTGGAGATTTGGCATTGTTGCCATGGTGCGCAGGGTGCGGCTTGGTTTGGCATTGTTGCCGCGGTGCGCAGTATGCGGCTTGGTTTGGCATTGTTGCCATGGTGCGCAGTATGCGGCTTGGTTTGGCATTGTTGCCATGGTGCGCAGTATGCGGCTTGGTTTGGCATTGTTGTCGTGGTGCGCAGTATGCGGCTTGGTTTGGCATTGTTGCCGTGGTGCGCAGTATGCGGCTTGGTTTGGCATTGTTGCCGTGGTGCGTGATATGCGGCTTGGTTTGGCATTGTTGCCGTGGTGCGTGATATGCGGCTTGGTTTGGCATTGTTTAGTGGTCGCATGATATGCGGTTTGGTTTGGCATTGTTGCCGTGGTGAATGATATACGGCTTGGTTTGGCATTGTTGCCGTGGTGCGCATGATATGCGGCTTGGTTTAGCATTGTTGCCATGGTGCGCGTATGCGGCTTGGTTTTGGAATTAGGGTTACGTATTTGAAAACCCTAATGCGGTATTTTGAAAAAATACCCCTATTAATTATTTACACCTGAGTTAAATGCTCTTAGTTAATGTGTTGCGGGTAACACTAGGTCATGGGGTTTTACGATTTTACCCCTTGTTTAAAAACCACCATCAACACTTATGTAAAATCTTGGGCCCTTCCCTGGTTTGGTTTGATCCTCTCGGGTGGATAAGGAGCAGTTGAGTCCTCGGTAAGCTTTGTACCCACGGTCTATCAATAAGTGTGCATCTGAGTCGCCATGCTGATAGTCGTAGTCATGCGATATGACTCTCCTCCATTTTTAAGGAATCTCTTGAGAATACAAGAAAAAGTAAAAAAAAAAAGAACAAGTCAGAGCAGGCTGATTAGTAAAGAACAAAGAATATGAGATATACGAGAAAATTAAAAGAAAATAAAAGGGGATATTTAATATGGAAACATGTTCATAAAAGGAAATCAGAAGAATATACAAACAAGAAAGGAATTTGACTCAAATAAGGAAAACTAGTCAAAATATTTTCTTCAAGAGTTTAATTAAAAATATTAAACCCTAATTTGCACACACCTTAAAGGTAAACTCAATTTTATGATTTTTTATCAGCGGATGGTCGAAAGTTGTTTGTTAATAAATGTATATGCAATCTAATATACCCCCTGATTTTGTCTGGAAATTATTATACAAAAAACATATTAGATTAACGAATCACTTATGTATATATAACTAAAATTCTCTTCTAAATGTGAGTGTTACGTATGGAATGTTTTGATTCCACACAAAATCACACTAAAATATTTGTTCTTATTATTTTAATATTAATATAATAATATAATTATGAGAATGCGACTGCATGAAACTCTTACTTGAAAAGACTTAATCGAAGGTTTATTTAGAACTTTAAGTTGGCTTTCTAGTTCCATATCTTTTTTCTCCGGCGTTACTACAAAATATTTACTCATGGGTGGGGGCAAGCTCTTGGCTTTATGGTTCACCCGGGAGAGAGACCGAGCTTCAAGAATAGTGAATGGTGTTATCAATACACAAATATATAACTCCGCAGGAATTTTAGTCGCGCTTATATTCATCACTGTAAGAATTAGGTTCAAGCTTTCCCTAGCCACTTCTCATCAATGGAATCCTGACGTATACTAAGGAGTGTGGTTCATTTGATAAATTGATACCTCTATATCTATCTCTGAGATGTTTGAATTTTTCAATACTCTATAGAAATGCAAAAGAGAAATACTATCCCTACTCGGTCCAAGACATAAATTTTACCAACAGTTTATTATGATCTTTTTGTTCAAATAAAAATAAGGTGAAACAGGGTCGGGAACAACGAATCTCTTTATGATAAACATATCCATTTTGCAAGTTTGTTATTACGGGTAGTTCCTACAAAGGATTGAACTAATAACATATACAATACTTGAATTCTCAGCATAGATGCTGCATAGTTGCTTATTATCCTTCAGAGACTACGAGTGTAGTATGAGCATCCCGTCGACAAAAGGATCACCCTAAGATGATGTTCTCATGGTTATTGAGAACGAATCAAATCAAATAGTTCTATTTTTCAATCTTTATGACTTGCTCCTATGGAACCAAGGTCGAAAAGATTGAAGATGTCAGTCATTCACAACCGCTGATGAAGGATTCCTCGAAAAGTTAAGGATTAGTAATCCTTTTTAGAAATCGAATGTATTCGGTCTCATACATATGCGATAAAGGTAATCAAAAAAGAAAAAAGACGAGTTCGCCTTCATTTTACCACTTAGGAGGCCATGCGACATGAAAGTCTCATGCACAGTTTTGAATGAGACAAAGAAGTGAGGAATCCTATTTTCGACTCTGACGATCTCCCACTCCCGTCGTTGCTTTTCTTTTTTGTTACTTTGAAAGTAGCTGCTTCAGCTTTAGCCACTCGAATTTTCGATATTTCTTTTTATTTTTCATTAAACGAATCCCATCTTCTTATGGAAACCCTTGGTATTCTTAGCATGATATTGGAGAATCTCATTTATATTACTCAAACAAGCATGAAACGTATGCTTGCATATTCATCCATAGGTCAAATCGGATGTGTAATTATTGGAATAATTGTTGGAGACTCAAATGATGGACACGCAAATAGGAACTTTTGCTTGCATTGTATCATTTGGTCTACATACCGAAACTGATAACATTTGAGATTATGAAGGATTATACGCGAAAGATCCATTTTTGGCCCTCTCTTTAGCCCTATGTCTCTTATCCCTATAAGGTATTTCTCCACTAGCAGGGTTTTTTCAAAAAACTCCATATATTATGGTGTGATGTCAGGCATGCCTATATTTATTGGTTTTAATAAGAATTATTAGGAGCGTTGTTGCTATCTAGTATTATCTAAAAACAATCAAGTTATTAATGACTAGAAGAAACCAATAAATAACCCCTCACTTTCTTCCTTGTGACTCACTTTCTATGATTACATAAAAAACCACCACAATCGCTAATAACAAAGTATTCTTTAAAATATTTTCTTTGGTGACAATATGTAGCCTGATTAAAATTTGATTATACATTCTTTATTAGTCAAACATTGGAAATCTCATAAATAGTCATAAATAAAGTATCAATGTGAGGCGAGGATGATAAAACCATCAGTGGAGTTAGTTGTGGAATCATTAAAGTGTAATGACTGTCACCTATTTACCATAAATCATACAAATTTAATATTATAATCACTTAATAACCTCATGTAAGCTTATCAGCTTAAAAAAAAAGTTTAGGAGCAACCTCAGAGAAGTTAGCTAGCAGTCAGGTAATTTAATTATTTTACTAATATTTACTCCCTTGATAAAAAATATACTCATTATTTACATGATATTTAAAGACATAAAAATAAACGATAATATCTTCAAAGATAATAATTTATTTTTCCTCTTATGTATAATAGTCTAATTGAACTTAGGAATAATATAAATTTCAAAATAAATACCGAGTATAAACATAACTATCAAACTATTTACTTTCCTTAGAGTATAATCCAGGAACACCAATTTTGTTTTCGAGATTTATAATATTTATTTAAATATTATGTATGAAGACTTGGGTCAATTGCACCCTTTCTTGGGTCCGGAAGTAAAAGGGACTCCAAATTCTTTGTTTCTCTCTCAAACTAAATATTCAGTTGATTTATTGCATACACATCATATGGAGGGTGCCAAGCTTTGTCAGACTCATATTTTTTCTTCTGACAAGTTGAGTAAAGATGATGGTAATCATCTTTTAGAGAATCCAACAAAATATAGGTCATTAGTGGGTGCTTTAAATTATCTCACCTGGACTAGGCCGGAATTATCATATGCAACCAATTTGGTTTGTTAGTATGTGCAACATCTCTGGGTTCCACATCTCATAGCAACTAAGAGAATTTTAAGATATGTTAAATGGACTACAATTTATAGTATACATTTTAAAAAGGGTGATTCTTTTCTCTTAGGCTTTTCAGATGCACATTAGGAAGATTATGTTGATAATACAAGGTTAACTAGTTGATATTTGTGTTTTTCTGGGCACAAATGGCGTTTATTGGTCATCTAAGAAACAATCAACAATAGCAAAGTCTAGCAATGAAGCAAAATATAAAACCTTTGCTCATAGTGTGGCGGAAATAGTTTTGATTTATTATCTCTTGCAGGATCTTCACTTTGATACCTCTGGTATTCCAAGACTTGGCTGTAATAATATCAGTTCTATATCTCTTGCCTCCGGTCCTGTAATACATTCGATGAAACATGTTCAGCTGGATTATCGAGCTAATGTAGTCAAAAGGCTTTAAATGTCTTTTATGTGAATACTATTGACCAAATTAATATCTTCACCACAACGCTCTATCACCCACGTTTTTCACTGTTCAGGTCCAAGCTCAATGTTGTTGCTCCTCCCATGAACTTGAAGAGGGATATTGAAACAAATCATGTTATGGTGCAGGATAACCAAAGTAGTAGTGAATGATAAGGTTCAATTTTTGTCTCCCTCTCTTGTATGGTCGTGTGTTTGTTGTACGTTTGTCTGTTACTTTATAGTTAAGTTGGAAATTATTAACACATCGTTATTAGTTCGCTTTTCAAACCAATTCACCAAGTTCATTGTTAGCCTACTCTTACAGGTACTCAAGCAACCAATTTTTCCACTTTAGCACCCACTATGTGTATAACAAAGTGGCAATGTATGTGCCAAAGTCCCAAATATACCACTTAGGCATACACGATGGAGTTTCCAGCGAGCGATTGAAAGTTTATCGATATATGATCATAACATCGCTTGGTGGTCTACATAGAGCTAGAGATAGTCTTGTTGTCGCTCGTAGATTAGATCATCGCTTAGCAGTTTCTTATCCAAAGGCTACAATTTCTCCATATACCCCAAGTTCAATTTCATTTCAACTCACACCAGAATTCAAAATCTCTATAGTATTTCTTTTTCTCTCAATATTCTTCTGATCTAAAACAAGATTAACTAATACAGATTCAGAATCTCAAATTCAAGGTAAAGGTAAGGGTAAAAAGATCAAAGTTCGGGTGCAAAGTTTAACATCACAGAAGATGAACGTATTTGTCATAATTATATTTATTTTATCCATAGTAGCATGGTAGCACCATGTGGGAGGGATAAAACATATTTCTAAGATATTAAAAGCAAACCACGAACATCAATGATTGTGATGCAACTGGGTTATCGCAACGCTTCATTGTACTCAATAAGGAAGTCGCCTCTTATGTTGCTGCGATAACATAAGCCAAGAGAGACCGAAAGAGTGGTCTTATGGATGGTGATGTTGAAAGACATGTTCGTACAGAATAATGGCAGCACAAAAATGACAAAAATTTCCAGTTCAAAAGTAGTTATCATATTTTGAAGGTGTTGAACAAATATAATCCAGACATGTTAGCATCTAATCAACAAGTACCTAAAAGGTCACCATACAACTCTTCTCCGTCAAGACCAAATTCTTCACTATTTTCACCATGTCCATCAAATTCTTCATAAATACCCTAAGAAACCCAAATTTCAACTTAGTTCTCAATAATAATGATGCTAATAGAAAACTTCTAGAAAGAAACAAAGCAAGACTGACTAAAAATTTAGCTCAAGAAGGGGGGAGTTTCGATGGTTTTAACATGGGAAAATTTATTGAACATCAAAAGACCGCCGAGAAGCATGGAGTGGTTGACAGGAAATTTCAAAACAGGGAGACGGAAAAAAAGTCGGCTTTCTCAAAAAAAAATTGTTAATGACTATGAGTGTCAATTAGTTGTTTATCTTCAGCTTCCTCATCATCAAGTTATTGAAACCTCTGTTGATGCATTTCTTGTTGTAATCTAAACCGATTAATGATAACATCATTTTTTTCATTGGATCTCGCCATTGATGATTATGAAATTTAAAATTGATAAAGAAATTGGTAAAATATATGGCATAATAAGATTAATTATTTTCCCATAATTGCACAACTCTTTTGCCACGATACCTGGTATGTAAAACTGATTTTTTTTTTTTTAACCTTGTGCATTGAAATAGGCCTTAGTGTTTACTAACAAGGCTTGGGATACAATAAGCAGGTACTACTTGTTACCCATTCCGTCCCTATTTCTAAATGGGCCCTCCCATTGTTCACATATGGTCTCTATTTCTAGAACCATTTTTTGGGGACCATGGTCTTGTTAGGCCACCTTCCCTATAGTTATAAGGGGTGTCGTAAATTGTGGAAATGACTAACCTACCCTTAACCTAATTTAATTTAAAACCAACCTAATAACCACCACCTCCTCCCACCACCACCGCCCACCTCTGCCGATTACCACCACCACCTCCGATTATCACCACCACCAACCACCGATTACCACCACCACCTCCTCCCACCACCACCGCCGATTACCATCGCCGACTACCACCACCACCTCCTCCGATTATCACCACCACCAACCACCGATTATCACCACCACCTCCGATTACCACCACCACCAACTACCACCACCTCTATATATATAGCTTGATTTAAATCATTAACAAATATATTCTCACAAACTCATTACTTGTCATTCGTTTTTGGTTGAAAAAATGAGAAGTAGCTCATCCAAATGAGCTAAAAATGGAAGTTGCAGAGAGATTTAATGGAGGTATTTTTTTTCAGAGACAGGTTCGGTTATGTCGCAAAAAAAAAGTCTCAGCCGAACTTTTAGTTCGGTTACGTCGCAAAACGTTCGGTTTCGTCGCAAAAGTTCGGTTATTGCGAATTAATTTTTTCTGAACCGAACTCAGATTTCGGTTGATTCGCAAAAAATACTTTTAACCGAACTATGGGCTAATTCCATACATGCATTTGCAAGTACGGTTCGGTTGGATTGCAAAAATTGTTAAGTTTTTACTTTAACCGAACGTTTGCCTGATTGCATATATAAGCTCAGTTCGGTTGATTCGCAAAATATGTTGAAGTTTGCGAACCAACCGAACTTCTAACACTTGGTTACTTTTAACCTATAGTTCGGTTGGGAACTTGGTTGCGTTGAAGTTTGCGAACCAACCGAACATACCTCTGTAAATGAGTTCGGTTAACTCGCAAAAATAGTTTCAAAACCGAACTCTTCTCTATATAGCCAAATGTTGAGTTCGGTTTAATCGTAAAAAAAAAAAAAATATGCGAACTTACCGAACTCTGTTGTTTAAAGTTCGGTTACAACATGGTCTAGTCGACTGAACCGAACAAAACTCTGTAAACTCAAGCATAGTTGTTCGGTTACATTTGATTTTTCATCAGCTAGCCGAACAAACAAAAACTCCATTAAAGCTCTAGTTCGGTTGCCTGTGATTTTGGATTTATTAACCGAACTGCATTTGCAGAAAGTTCAGTTAGATGTTCTTCATATAATATAACTTAGAACTTTGTTGACACAGTTGAAATTTTTTTGTTACAATTTTGATTTTGAAGATATTTTAGGCCATTTATAGCAACATTCACTAAGTTACAAGCATACTTCGGTACCCTGAGGATTTTTTTTTCTCCATATTCACCCATCTCAAAATAATTTTTTTCTCCATCTTCTTCTTCTTCTTCTACCACTCACTCAATAATTCTACTTCTTTTTTTTTAAAAAAAATCTATTAATTTAACCTTAATCAATGATTAATCACACTAACTAATCATTATACAAAAATAATCAGGAGGGTAATTTTGGTATTAATATAAATATTTAGATAAGGGGTGACCTAGAATTACTTCTAATGTCTTACCCAAAATAAAACAATGGTCCCCAAAAAAATGCTGGTCCCCAAAAAACGGTTCTATTTCTAAAACTCCACCGATTTAGCTCATGTAACTTGATTTATATTTATTTTCCTGTTTGAACTTTCATTTCATTTCTAAGAGCAACTGCAGTGGTGCGAGTATAACCAAAGACCAAAGAGGGAAAAAAGACCAAAATTTGGGTTTAGTCTGGTGTGTGACGCTACGGGTGGAAGACTAAATTTGGTGGGGCGTGGACAATACGTTCGCCTGGTGTGGGGCATGGACTACACGTTCGCCCGATGGGGGAGATTCAAAAATGGAAAAAAAAAATATATTATGGGGCGAAGGTATAAAGCCCGCCCCATATAAAGAGATTAAAAAACAAAGAATGGGGCGGAGGTATAAACCACGCCCCATACTAAAGAATATATATATATATAGGGGGCGGAGGTATAAAGCACGTCTGGTGTGGGGCGTGGACTTTATGTAAGCCTAGTGTGGCGCGTAGATTATATACCCGCCTGGTGGTGGGGCGTGGACTATACGATCGTTCGACTATATTTGGGTTAGTCTTTGGTCCAAGACCAAATATAGTCTGGGATTTAGTCGATAGTCGGGGTTTAATCGATAATACGTCCCACTACGTCTCGTTCATTTACCAAATATTTGAGTTTAGTCGCCTACTGTGGTTGCTCTAACACAACTAAACCCATCGTGGAATTGAAATTCTTTTGCTCCTTTGTTAAGATTCTGGTTATTTATGAATTATTCATGAGCTACGATTTGGCCGTGGGCTCCATTGAATTTATTTATGGTGGATATATCAGGCGGTTTCCCAGGAAAAAAAAGCAACACCGCACTCAGTGGTGTCAGATTAAAGAGCTGATCATTTTCAATTCTTCGGTCAAGGTATCCCTCCCATTGCGTTGAGCCGTTGACCCACCAAAACCCAATACTGCACCCTTGACATTGTAAGGTACAACCACACAATGTGGAACAGAGAGTATCTGTATTCTGTAATATGATACGAGTCTTATGACCACCTCAATTCTGAGGTAAACAAATTGGAAGCAAAATAGCACATTAGAGAATAAAGAAAGAAAGAACCATCAGAGACCAAATTTTATCCCCAAGGACCCATCATGGTTGGCCGCAAAGGACCCATCATTTGGATCTTTCTTTTATCTCGGAAAAAAAATAAAATAAAAATAAAATAAAATAATAAAACTCAAAATCTTAATTGAAAAGAAATACAATATACTTTTTCTTTCAAAAACATGAGATCTGAATGAATAAAGTTTGATTTCAAGGCTCAGAATAGTTATATGGTGAGTCGTTTCGTTTTTATAGATTTTGAGAAAAGGGTTTTCGAAACCCTAGCATTCCTATACTAGCCCAGTAATAGTCCCACACTGGTGAGTTATGGGAGGGAATGTAAAAATGAGTTTTATAAATAAGGATGGCAAATGGTCAGTGAAACTCATGATCCTTCAGGCAGATAATGGGAAGTGATGAGTGGTCAAAACTCGCATGCTATGCGAGAATTGGGTGTCCAGCCTAAGCCTGGTTACGACAATATGGGCGCTCCCATTTGTTACCGATCTGATCCCTTCTCTACCAACCTTTTAAAACTTAAATCAAAACTTTTGACCGGCCATAGTTGCCTAGCGCCTAACCTTATGCAAGAAAATGCCCGGTAGTGTAGTAGAATACAGTGCTCCCACCTTTTAAAACTTTAAATCAAACTTTTTTGACGCGCCATAGTTGCTTACCCTTATGCTACAGTAATGCCGATTCTAGTGCCTGGCCCTAAAGTTCTGTCCCTCGAGTCGAAAATTCCCGGCAGTGCAGAATACAATAGCTGATTTTTTGACCTACGGCATACATTGTCCATTACAAGCAGAAAACAGTTGATACTCCCATGAACTGTAATTTTCCTTTTATTTCCCATCAACTTATAGTGAATGATCGGGGCCTCAGAGCTCTTAATGTTTCATTTTAGAAATTTTCATTCCTCGAAGTTGCACAGTTCATTTCTGACATGATTCGAAGCTAAAACATTGAATAAATTTTCCAGTGGCTGCACAAAATTCCTTTTTACACACAAATGCCACTTCCATTGCTGATGACCGTTTTACACAAATGCCAGTCCTACTACGCCTATTCAGAGAAGTATGGGGCCTTTTCATCAGCACTGGAATCCTGCTGAACGTAAGCCAGAACCTATGCAGAATCTGAGGTGGTCTTTCCGATGAGTGAGTTTCTATGCTAAAGCTTATGTTCATTTCTTTCCAATCTGATCCCTATTTCTGATAAATTTGTTACTAGAAAAATTGATTTGGAGTATTAGTATTGCTTATCGTCACCCACCAGCTGAGAAAAAAATGAGCAAAAAAGGTTTTGGAGTCTGTCAGACAACCGCACGACCACCACAGCAGGCCAAGGCCTAGCTGAGAACGATCATCTACAGCCACAGGGCCTACAACATAGGCCTGTGACCATTAATCACGCTCTGGTCGTGCGGTCCTGGTTCATCAACCAGACTGAGGTTCCTGTCTCCTTAGAACTCAAGGATACAGAGGTACGAGCCTATAGAACAGATCCTGTTCAAGTAAGGTCGTGTCCAGTTTCCCGATTCCACTTCCTATATACTACATTCTAGTTCGCAGTGTTGTCGTTGTGGGACTAAGAAATGAAATGAAATGAGATACTTGTAAATCCCCTGGGAGAAAGTAGTATAGATTTTATACGTCGCAGGTTCGAGACTCGCATAGTTGATTGTATTGCACAAGTTCGAAAATGAAAATGATAAGCAACAGTTGATTGTATTGCGCGATTTGAGAAATAATGAGTATCTAGCCATAATGGGAGATGATGAGTGGTCAAAGTTCACTTTCTATGTGAGAATTGGGTGTGCCTGGTTACTTTACCAAGTTGTACAACCAGTACCCTCTAATCAAAAGAGAAGTAGTTGATGTTGATGTAGCTGCTGCACTTATTAATCCTTAAGACAAGTATTTACTCTGTAACATCTTGCTTCAAATATTACTTGGTTTTATGTTTCATTTATTTTATTTACTATGTTCAGATTTGTAAGAGAATCCAATAGAAAATCCATGTCAAGACATATTGCGTGGCTGAGAAAAAAAAACAATCACAGATTCTTGAATTTGTGGTGCCAATTGTACAACCAATGAGAACCTAGTAGAAGATATTCATGGATAGATAGATATATCTAATCCATAATCCAACATCAGTAGCCTATATAAAGAACATGAAATGCATCAGTCTTAACTCATCAAATCATCAAAACACCATCTTCAATAATCTTTCAGTTTCATTTCTCTCTAACAAAAAATCATATTAATGGCAACCATGGCTCTCTCTTCTCCATCATTTGCAGGGAAAGCTGTGACTCTAAACCCACAATCAGATTTCCCAGCGAATGTCAGATCCAGCAGCAACAGCAAGATCTCCATGAGGAAGACATCAGCAAAGAAGCCAGCTGCGTCTTCAGGAAGTCCATGGTACGGTCCAGACCGTGTCAAGTATCTCGGCCCCTTCTCTGGTGAGTCTCCATCATACTTAACTGGTGAATTCGCTGGTGACTACGGTTGGGACACTGCTGGATTATCAGCTGATCCAGAGACCTTCGCCAAGAACCGCGAACTTGAGGTGATCCATTCAAGGTGGGCGATGCTCGGCGCTTTGGGATGTGTCTTCCCTGAACTCCTCTCCAGAAATGGAGTCAAATTCGGTGAAGCAGTTTGGTTCAAAGCTGGATCTCAGATTTTCAGTGAAGGAGGACTAGACTATTTGGGGAATTCCAGCTTGGTTCATGCACAAAGCATCTTAGCTATTTGGGCAACACAGGTCATCCTTATGGGCGCTGTTGAGGGTTACAGAGTTGCCGGTGGTCCACTCGGTGAGGTTGTAGATCCACTTTACCCAGGTGGCAGCTTCGGTCCATTAGGCCTTGCAGAGGACCCAGAGGCATTTGCTGAGCTAAAGGTAAAGGAACTAAAGAATGGGCGCCTTGCTATGTTCTCCATGTTTGGGTTCTTCGTTCAGGCTATTGTGACTGGAAAAGGTCCCCTAGAGAACCTTGCAGACCACCTTTCTGACCCAGTGAACAACAATGCTTGGTCATACGCTACCAACTTCGCTCCTGGGAAGTGAGAATAAGCCTGACGGTTAACCATGAGAATCGTTCTCCCACCGGATAATGCCTCTGGTGTTTGGGTTTTTACTTTTCCCCATAAATTTCCTCTGTAAATTCATCTAGCTTGTAAAATTGTGTAGCATGTCTGCTTTTGGTCTTCATTATGTTTCTGTACCTCGTAAAAATCGCAGGGTGCCTTGAAGATAATTCAGTTCTCTTCATAGTTCTTTGTATAAATCTAATAGAATCCATTTTTGAGATAACTCAGTGTTCCAATAAAGTTCACATATCTGGCTCCAATGGATACGGCTACAGAAATTGTAAAAATCTAGCATTGACTGCCATCCAGCTAACCCATAATCTCACATAAAATCAGGCAAAGGATGAGATTTATCATAAAATCTAGCATTGCGACTACAGAAACTCCTTTGGAACCCCTCGTTCTTTCATCATTATCACCTAAATTATCATAGCTTCTGGGAGCATATTACATACAAGACCATGAATTCTTGATTTCTTATCTGATTTCAAAAATTTTCAACTTATTGTCTTGCTGCAATTGGAGAAGTTTTAAGCTTCCTTGAAATTTAGACCACCAGGACTTCAACCTCAGAATTTAGTCCACTATTCATGTTTCTTTCTAGTTCTAAAGCATCTTCGACGAATCCAACAATGCAATATTTTTGATGATAACACCATGATGTTTCAACCAGTGGTTAAGAAATTTCACACTTAGATTAGTGAACCCTAAACCAGTATAAAAGCTATTAGTATATGCTTACGAGATGAACTCCCAATAGCCATATAAAATCCTCTAGAGCTCGACTGTGTCCCGCGAATTCCTACTAAATTTGTTTCTCCATCCATGAAAATTCCTGCATACCAAACAAGAGAAATGGGATTTTACCTGACAGATTAGTTTCCATCCACATGTGACTGGATCGATTATCTCGTAGACAAATGTTATGGCCAAGATGCATTGTGAAATTGACCGACTATAAATTTTTTACGGCTGATTGACGAATGTATTTAGATGACATAGACATGAAGTCAAAGCTAATTAGTCCTGCTAGTTACACAAACAAATTCAGTAGTTCATCTGTGTTCAATATTTCATTTTTGCTATTGCAGAACAAATTTTTTAAAAAAGGTTTGTATAAATGAAACCTATTTAGGCCTGAGGTTTTATGTATTTGACGATGGGCCATATGCTTATTTTCTTTCCTTTTGACAGATGGATTGCGCCACCAAGTGTCCTAGAATAATTTAGAATTTGTATAAAGTCTTAGAACCATCTGAATTCTACTACATTATACTCCTTGTACATCTGAACCAAGTAAAAGAGTTAGATCTTAGAACTTGCCAGCTATATGACTGAGAAGGAACTGAAGGAGACTGCACCATCGAATAAAATAAAACAATGTAAGCTATCCATAGCACAATTAGCATAGGAAAACAGCAACACACCTGCAAAAGGAAAAATAACTACAAATTTTACATTAATGCAGTGCAATTGATATTGTAAGGACCTGCATCCATAGAACAATTAACTTCATTAATGTAGCACAGAAGGACAGTGCGTGTGTTACCAAAACCACCCAAGTTCTGACATAATTCTATAGGAATACCGAATAATCAACAGTAGAAACTCCCATCATGTTGCTGCTAGATTCTAGATTGCAGATTTTAGGGGAGTAAATGTACATAGAATCATTTCAACTGAAGTTGCCAAAAGATTTGTGAAATCTCATGGCAACAACAAAATTTGTGAACTTGAGAAAAGCATACACTAAGTTGTCCCTCCTGTCTAACGATAAAGAAATCACAATATCAATGCCAAACAAGAACATAAAAAGCTAAAACAATATTAACACAGGACTAGAAAACAAAACATGGAGAAGAAGATGGAGAAGAGAAGTAGCAGCAGCAGAAAGAATAGCATCCTTGTGATCATCATTATTTGACATTATATGATTTGTTTGTTCATTTCAATTACCTCTATGTTGATACTAATGGTATGGAACTGAGGAACTTCCGTTGAACTTGACCTAAGAGCAGTGATCTACAGTCATGGAACCCTATCACCTGGCATGACAATTCAATCATCATTCAAACTATATCAACTCTATGAACAAATTCTGAAAAACTATCAACTCTATCTATGTGCTGGTTCTGTAAAACTTTTATAGAAAGTTGTGAATGATGCGAATAACAAACTGGGCAGCACAGATGACTGATCTGACGTGAATCGAACACGCAACCTTCTGACTTTATTTACATTGTCAGACGCGCTACCATTGCGCCACAGACCCATATCCAACTTTGAAATTCGGTTCTGTTTTACATCATTTTAAGAAACATGTACAAACGATGAGAACATCTTGCAGTAGAATATCATATCTAAGATGGCATACAATATGTTCGCAATCCTATTTTCAATGTAAGCTCTGAATATAACCTTAGAGCAAAAGTTCTAAACCAGGAAAATTGCACACTATACAACTGATTCAACACTACATTCTCATGCGAAATCTGGAAAGTCATTTGATTTCTCTCAATCTACGAAGAAATCATCCCAATCAATATCTCATGTTAAAGATATCAGTATATTTGGGCTTCACAAAAATCAGATGCAAAGCATGAAACAAGGCAAATGTAAATCACTTTAAATTACAGGGCCAAATTTTTTCAGCCTTTTTTTTTTTTTTTTTTTTTTTGAATTAAACAGAAGATCAATCCACCCCACATTTCGTTTTTAAGACCACTGAAAATTAGAATCTCAAATACATAAGAATTAGATCATGCGAGAATCAAAAATAGTAATTAAAAAAAATAAAAAAATACCCAACGATCTTAGATGGAGAACCACATACCTGGAAATTCTTCTTTCATATCGCCGGGAAAGCTTTCTTTGTTTTAATTTCCTTCCAAAATCAACATCTCTAACTAAAATCAAATTTGAAAAAAAAAGGGTTAACATCAAAGTTTGAGAAGAAGGGGTTGAGATACATAGGGCTGATTTATTGATATTTTTGAGTTTGGGGGCTTAGATCTTCTCATGGCGGAGTTTGAGTTCTTCACAGTAAGAGAAAGGAGGAGGAGGAGGAGGAGAGGAGTTGAAGTTAATTTTTTTTTTTTTTGAAAATTACTTGCATAGAAACAAGGGAAAATTATCTATATACCCTACTTATGAGGCAAAATTCAAATATACACTTTTTCAACTTTACAAATTCTAAAGATAATACATTACAAAAATACCCTTTTATGTAATGTATATACAAAACCATTACCACTAACAACTATTCAAAAAAAAAAAAAAAACCAACAAAATAAGAACCACCACCACTGTCCACCACCGCCAACAACCACCACCACCAACCACCACCAACCACCACCACTACCACCGACTACCGCCACCACCACCGCCAACCACCACCACTGTCCAACACCTCCGCCGCCCACCACCACCAACGACCACCACCGCCGCCGCCAACCACCACCGCCACCACCAACCACCGCCACCGCCAACCAGCACCGCCATTTTCCTCCACCACCGCCGCCAACCACCACCACCAACTACCACCACACGACAACCGGTATGCTTTACCGCACACCACCGACAACCACCACCACTACCCACCACCACCACCAATCACCACTAAAAGCAACCACCAATTCCACCACCATCATCTAGAGGCAACTTGTTGAAAGTTGTCTCCAAATCCCGGAGCAACTCGAAAGTTGTCTTTGATAATGGAGGCAACTAGCTCAAGTTGTCTCCACATCTGAAGCAACTAGCACAAGTGTCTCCAAAAAAAAAAAATTATACACAAATAAGTGAACCTAGTGTGTGAGTCGAACACACATCTTCGACATATAGTCGGTTGAAGCTACCATTGCACCACAGGTTCGTAACACCATCAGTGTTTAACCAACAATTCAAACCACCACCATACAACACCACATCCTCCATCTCTGCTTTATTGCAACTACCCTCTGACGGACTTCATGACCACAACCGTCTATGCAAACTTGCAACATGAGCCGATAGTTGCAGTCCACTTCCATGACCCTACTCAAACACCGTCGCAACACACAAGCGGTAACAACTTCTTGTTCTGCTTTCAATGCCTGGATACATATTGAGTTCCTTCTCAACTTCCTAAGCATTCATCTACCCTCTTGACTTTAAAGTACGAGCATCGTGCAAAGACAACCATCATCACAACTCAACACAACCCTATGTTACCATCGCACCACAAATTCGTCCACAACTACTCTAAGATATAGGTATAAGATAATTTCCGATGAATGAATGGACCCAAAAACATAACCAAGTTGCCTCGAATCGGAATCAACTAGCTCAAGTTGCCTCCAATATGGAATCAACTAGTTGAATTTGCCTCAAAAGTGAAAGCAACTTGGTCAAGTTGTCTCCAGAAAAAGGAAGCAACTAGCTCAAGTTGTCTCCAATAATGGAAGCAACTTGGTCAAGTTGTCTCCAATAGTTTGAGCGCATCCAACAAAAGTCCACTGCAACATATCTCCATTACTTCTAACACAACAAACCAGCTCCACTGCAACATCCACTACCACCACCATTGGTGCAAACAAATCAAATTGGAAGCTCAACAAACCCGCAATATCATCTTCTCGGCCTCTTAACATCAACATCACCAATGCCGGCCATCAACTACATCTCATAACTGCAGATGCACTATAACCTCAACAAATCCCATCTGTTGTCATCTCAGAAGCCAACCACAACTAAACTTCATCTCAAATCCCATGTTCACTATAACTTCATCTCAGAAGCCAACCACAACTAAATCCCGTGTTGTCATCAACTCAACCCATTACGTGATTGTATTTGCACTTATATCTCTCTGGAACATACAACAAAAAATAAGAATTAAATTCACCACCTAAAACAAACAACAATCTTACTTGTTAATCTGGGATCAACTTATACAACTCTACGAATCTTCAAATTGAAATCACCAAATCGGAAAATAACGGGAACAAGGACCAATTATCAAATTTCACGCTCTGTTGGTGGTTGATGATTTCAACCGAATCACCCAATCACTCAAATCTCTCTCTCGAATCGCAGACGGAAAAGAAACCATACCTTGGGAATAAGCTCCACCACCATCATTTGTATACTCTTCTTCTTTCCCTTCCTCATATCACCACCAAAGCATCTTCAACCACCACAACAAACAATCTTAACCACCCGGTGTCTCAATCACGGATTTCACTATTCCAACAGAACCACCGCAAATCTCCATCAATTCCGTCGTTCTAAATCTAATCTTTTTCTATCTACACCACTACCATTACAATACCACCAACACCAATGAGAAACTTCAAAGCAAGAGAAAGAAGATAATCCATTTTTAATCGTTTTAGATGATTGGATTTTCGGATCCAACAAATTGATAACGATTTTCATTTCGTCTTCCAAACCGATGCTGAAAAAATCAGTATTAACTTGTTGTAATCATCGATTTTAGGTTTTTCAATCCCAATCCGTTAAAATCAACATGAATTTGAAGTTCGATGCTTTAGATTAGGTTTTAATCATCAAGTTATCCACAGTGGCGATGAAGATGAAGCTGTCGGAGATCTGGTGATGTTGGTAGTGGTTACGGCGGTGGAGAAACGCTGTTGATGGTGATGTTAGTGATGATTGAAAGTGGAGGTGGCTGTAGTGGAGACGGAGATGGAGATGGAGAGAGTTTCGTTCGTTTTTCTCGAGTGAGAATAAAGAAGAAGATGAAGTATAAGAAATAAAGGTTAAAAATGGGATTATGTGAATTATTTATCTATTCATAATTTCAATTATGCCATTAGGGGTATTTGTAAAGACTCATAAGGGTATTTGTGATAGACCCATGGATAGTAGGGGCATAAATAACATTCCCACTAGAAACAAAAAGGAAGTTACACCAGGTTTTCCAAACTGATGGTTTCCCTTATCTCTTGTAACTGGGTAGAGATATTGGTACCTACCAACAGATTGTTACCCCTAATTTGAAAGCTAGAATTAAAAATCGAATTTAAAAAACGAACATCCTTCAATAAAATAGAACTAAGGAAATGCGACATTATCAACCATTGTTGTTTATGTATACCCCGTTTGCGCGCTTCTTTTGCCGAGTGTCTGCAACTTCATTGCCTTTCCTATTCTTAAATAGAAAACCCAAAATTTTTTCACAAGTCCTCGAACTTTCACAGACTTCGCGACTAATCCCTAGTTACTCCAAAAAATGTTACTTTGCTTATCTTGAGCATAATAAATCAACCTATGGCAATCACCTTCCACCCAAAAGTTCTTTAAGTCCATGCTCTTTTGCCCAATTGTTTGTTTCGCAGACTCGGAGCCTCGCTTCTTGGCCGTGGCTGCACTTTGAAAGTCCCAGTGTAGCTTGTATGGCATCACCTGTATCACAACGAATAATTATACCAT
Source organism: Papaver armeniacum (assembly GCA_023531295.1). Classification (NCBI taxonomy): domain Eukaryota; kingdom Viridiplantae; phylum Streptophyta; class Magnoliopsida; order Ranunculales; family Papaveraceae; genus Papaver; species Papaver armeniacum. The sequence goes on from JAJJWW010006670.1 coordinate 121,363, forward strand.
ATCCAGCAGGAGTACAAGAATCAGTCCAAGAGGCATCAAAGTTAATTTTTAATTGATTTTCTTGAGGTTTAGACCATCCATTATTATCTCGAGTCATTCGAGTTTGAACTACGAGATGAGGAGATAGAAATTACTCCCTGGTTTAAGTGTCTCGGGGAGCCCAAAATGCCATATGTCTCTGACAAGTGAGAGTTGTAAACTAGTGGTTGATTTGGATTGGAAGATTCGAAGACATCTTTCCTTCCAAATCAACCAACATTTTGTGGCCATAACTTCTATTGCATAATTTTCATACACCCTCGCTATCCAGGTTAGAGTACATTTGTGCAAAGGACAAATCCAAATCATTACTAGCATTTATACCTACCACGGGGAGGCAACAAGGAAACAGATTTCGCATATGGGCATTCAAAGAACAAATGCTTTAGAGACTCACAATCATGCTCACAAAAAATACACCTCATGTCTATGTTTGTCTTGTGCTCAGCTAGTTTTTTTCTGACAGGTAGAGCATTATGTATACACTTCCATAAGAAAATTTTTATTCGTTGAGAAACGTTTAAGTTCCAAAACGATTTCCAAAAGAGTTTAATATCAGGGGAAATAGTATCTATTGCAGGATTTTTAAGTTTTCGATACATTGACTTAACAGTAAAGTTCCCATCATTAGTAAGTAACCATCTTAGTCTATCATTTTTCAGTTTACCATTTGTATCAGTGAAGATTCTAATTCCTAAAATATTGTCTGCAATTTCTGGAGCGAAATCATTCCTAACTTTCGTAACATTCCACTTTTTTGTATTTGAGTTTATCAACTCAGATACAAGTGTTAAAATATTTAGTTGACTACCACAATAATTTATGAGATTTTGTTCCATACCTGGAATCCATTTATCTGTTCAGATGTTGATTGACTTACCGTCGCCTACCTCCCAGCAACTGAAATTGTGAATCAGAGAGACTCCCTGCATAATGCATCCCCATATCCACGAAGCAGTATAATGCTTCTTGGAATGGAATATGGTTGAGTGTTTAAAGTATTTGTTCTTAAGAACAGTACCTAAGAGGGTGTTCTGTTGAGTTGCTATCCTCCAAGCAAGCTTAGCAATCATCGCTTTATTCATTTTGTTTGCTTCTTTAAAGCCTAGACCACCTACTTCTACTGGTTCGCACATTAAACCCCAACTAATAGGATAGTAGCCCTTAGAGTTTTTTTTGTTTACCCCACCAATAATTTCTTTGAACTGCATCTATCTTGTCTGTAATTTTTGAGGCAAAGAAAAGCAACCCATTTGATATATAGGTAAACTAGACAACACAGAATTAATTAGGATCTTTTTGCTTGCCTGAACCAATGTTGTACCATTCCAACTTTGCGCTTTGTTTTCCATATTAGTAACAATCTTATCAAAAGTAAGGGGGCACCTAAGTAAGAGTCAGTAATGCTTATTTTCTTTATTTTCAAAAGCCTTATCATAATTCTTTGATGTTTAGAATGGATTCTTTTACTAAAAAAAATGCATGACTTAGATAAGTTTATGAGCTGACCTGAAGCCTTACTAAATTGATTTATGATGTTTAAGAGATTTTTACAACTTACAAGGCTCGCCTTTGAAAACAGCAGACAATCGTCTGCAAAGAGAAGATGAGAAATAGGGATATTATGCCTAGATATTTTTATTCCGATTATATGTTTGGTTTTTCCTTAGCGAGAAAGGAGCCTTGAGAAAACATCCATACATATTAGGAACAGGTAAGGAGATAACGGATCTCCCTGCCTTAACCCTCTAGTAGGAGTGAAAAATTCGCCAGGCGAACCATTTAAAAGAACTGCGATGGAGGCAGTAGAGACACATTGGTGGATTAAACTGCACCACTCATTACTAAATCTGAATGCAGATAAAGTTTGAATTAAAAAGTTCCAATTGACCCTGTCGAAGGCCTTGGACATGTCAATTTTAATACCTAGTCCTCCATTTTTTGTTTTCATTTTCTTAATTGAGTGGACTACCTCATGAGCCACCACTATGTTGTCTGCAATTTGTCTAGAAGACAAGAATGCAGATTGGAAAGGAGAAATCATGTTTTCTAAATGAACTTTTAATCTATTTGCTAATAGTTTAGAAAGAATTTTATAGGGGGTATTACTCGGTCCTATTGGTGCAAGTCACTAGGAGATTTAGGATGTTTTATTTTGGGAATCAAGAAAAGGAAAGTCTCATTCAACTTTGGGTTAATTTTTTTCGTTACAAAAACATTTTGAATTATAACAACAATTTGGTTCCCAACTAGAGACCAATTATGTTTGAAGAAACTCATAAGGAATCCATTCGGTCCCAGGAGATTAATTCGATTTCATTGATTTAACTACCTTCCAAACTTCATCTGAAGTTGGTATTTTTAAAAGGTTTATATTATCCTGTTCAGATATAACTCTAGGAATTAGGCTCATCAGTTCTTGGTCAGGCACAGTCGGAGATTCAGTAAAAAGAGTTTCGAAGTGAGATTTTAATTCCTCAGCAATTTGGGGTTTCTGTTTCAAAATTTCCCCATTTTGGTTTAGAAGACAATCTATTTGATTGCGTTTCCTTCTTTTTAAAGTTTTTATATGGAAATACTTTGTATTTCTTTCTCCAAGTTGGACAAAGTTGTCTCTGGACAACTGTTTAGCGATTTCCTCTTGAGTATCGTATAGTTTTTCTAAGTCCAAGAGTTTCTGATTTAGAAGTTGTTTTTTATTATGGTCTCTATTAGACGACTAAGAGTTGAAGTTAAGTTGGTACCAGCGAAGAGAGAAGAAGTTGATTTTTAGCAATGTTCTGAAAAACCGTCCCGGACGTCAAACCGGAAAAGTTACCGGGTCAGGTTCAAACGGTTTAACCAGTGGTTCAACTCGGGTTCACTGGGTCACATGTGTACATGTTTTTTGTTTATGCTTTGTTGTTTAATTCAATTATATACTATTTATATGCATAATAATCACCAAAGAACAATTAGCCAGTGGTTAGTTGTGTCTTGAAGGAGTAATAGGTCACGGGATCAACACTCCCTACGGACTCTATTTGGATCACGGGTCAACCCGGGATCACCCGATTTTCACAAAAGAAAACGGTTTCTTGTCAATTCTTGGGTCATTAATGGCCCAGCCCAGACCAGGTGTTGGGTCACCAGGTTTAATGGGGTGACAGACAGGCGGAGCCGTTTTGAGAACAACCGATTTTTAGAAACCAATCTAACTTTAAACCTAGGGTTTCTTTGGAGGGTAAATTGGTATTCTAATGAGGGGTATAATAATACCTTTGCTGATGGTTAAGACAACCCATACCAAGAAAATGCGGATCCGCATCCCAAGGTGGGGTGAGCAAATGAGCTAATTTGTACATTCCCACCCCATAATGGAGTAGGGAAACTGGATGGGCAACGCTCGAAACTAAGCATTTGCTCATTCGGTCTCAAGCGGAGCCGATCGGGTGAACCGAGACAACCGGTTAAATGTTAGCCGATCAACCAAGTCTAGGATGAGACTTGGTTCGGGTTGAGACGACTTAGGTTTACCTTTGGATCGATAATGGCTAGTTCATCCAATGATTTTAATTTCTTCATCGATAGATTTAACACTTTTCACTTCCGACATCACATTTTCATCATCATACAAATCCTCATCATCGTACAAAGCCTCCTCGTCATCATCCTCATCATCGCCATCGTCATCATCCTCATCGTCGTCATCGTCATCATGATCATCATCTCCATCTTTTTCATATTCGTCTTCTACATGTCCGTCTCCATAAACATGTTCACCTTCCAGTTCAAAGTCATCTGAGATTTGGTCATTGTAATCTCCATAATAATCAAATGCACCATCTTCGGTTTGACCATTTTTTTTTTTATTCTAAGTCTGTATCATCATATTCTCCATCTGATGATGGAAGTACCACGTATTCCATATCTGAACCCTCCAAGCTAGATAAGTCTGTTTCCTGGCCTCCTTTACCAAGACGTGCAACAATGTGATTGACAAGATCCGTTCTTAGTTGTAGGTGCATTTCTAGGTTTTTCAGAGTTGACATAAAAACACGACCATCATTGGTCGGTTCTGGAATCGGAACAAGAACAACTCTTCCCCAATCCGTATCCCAAAGTTCATTCTCAATAATCAAGTTGTGTAAAATAAGACAACATTTTATAATTAGGTTCAATTCAGATTGTTGCCAATACTTACACGGTGATCCGACAATTCTGAATTTAGTTTGAAGCACGCTCGTCATCCTTTCTTTTTTCCATTTTATACTTGTTGAATCTCACTTACCCGAGAATGTCCAATGTATGACTGAAAGCTTGTACATTGTAGTCAACTTTGGACAGATACCATCGGTTAAGAAATAACCCATATTATATCGGTGATATTTGATGACATAATTGCGTGGAGGTGTTACACCCTTTAGCATGTTATCAAAAGGGGGTGAGTGTGCCAACACATTCAAATCGTTGTTTGATCCAGACTTTCCAAAAAAACCATGCCAAAACCACAAATCATACAATGCCACCGCCTCTAATACCATAGTACTATGCAATAATGACAACAACTGCTCTGACCTAGCTACTCTATGTAATAGCCCTGATCATGACCGTAATAGCCTATACTTTGCGATGCGTTCATCTCATAGTTATACAACTTGTTGCTAATTCAAATATCTTCCTAACACCAATTAATTCTCAAACTGTCTACGTTCCAAACTACATTATTATCAATGAAAAATCATTGATAATAATACAATCTAAATTGTCTATATTCTAAACAGTTTCCAAAACTAAAATATGGATGCATACTAATCACTTTCCCACAAAGTTTAAATGTGATGTTAATATTATATTCTTTAGGGAAGATGTTAAGCTGCAGGTGCCGACATCGTTCATAGCAATATTACTAGCAATCTCTCCCAAAGACTCCCTAGAGAATCAAGTTCCTACTATTTCTGGCTACTAAAAAAAATCACATCTTCTTATCGTCAAATACCTATTACTTCTCCCTACACTAAAGAAAAACACTTGTTCTAGTCAAAATGCCTGAACTAACTGGGCCTTTTTATGATGAACACTTCAAGTTTCATTATTACGATGTGGAAACAACTAAATATATGTTTATCAACTGCCGAACAATAATTTTATCTATAGTAATAACTAATATTTTTAAATACGCAGGTAGATTGTTCAGGATTCCTGTAAATATGTATAAGTTTTTTCTAGTGAACACCTTTTTTAATTAGTGAGAATCTAAGAATAAAATTTTAGTGTTAATTGGTGTGAAAATATCGATCTATGAGGAAATTCAAGGCTTGAGATTCTAAAATTGGGTTTCTTATTTCAAGTATTATTGATATATATAAGAACCTAATGGATTTTTAATGACGCACGCACTTAATTACTTGCTCTCACTTTAAATTAATCCTTGCTGATTAAATGTACTTTTCTAATAAATTCATCTAGTTGTATTTGAATTATCTAGGAATTTATATTATGTAAATACACCAATATAACTTATCAGTAATTAATTTAAAGTGCATCATCCATCGCATACCATAAGTTATCTTAGACATAGGAATTTTTATTGCGTAACTTTACTTTAGTTATAAAACAAAAACAAAGATCCAAAAATAGTTTTTAACATATTTTACATAGGTTTGAGATAAACTATATTATCTATTAAATGATTGCAAACTATCTTCAGTTATTTTTTTGTAATCTTATGATTATTCTTTAATATATAAAAAATTATCTTTTTCTACAAAGATGCCATAGAGTACCCAACTGAAAGATAGTTTCACACAAGACCAAAAAAGACAAAATAAAGTTAGTATAAGGTTTGACTAGTAAGAAAATTCCTAACAGTAGTGTGTGTCCACAATTATATACTAACAAAACAATAATCTCAACCTTTGTAGATTAGTAAGCAATTGATATTTCAATTGCAATAAAAAAGTAGAAGAATGAAAACAGTAGAAATTAAATTTCTTAAGTTAAAACTAAAAAATCATTTGCTTATCAGAGATCAACGACCTCCGAAATTATAGTTCTATTAGCTTCTGTTTCAGTTCATAATCTCAATAATTTCACAAGAATGGGATCAATAAACTACCTCTTTCGGGCTTTTCTGTATATAGTTTTGGATATGAGGAGTATCACTGATTGATCCTTCTCTAATTTTTTTTTATTAAATTTCAAATGAAGAAGATGAATATTAGCAATATATGACTTTAGTTTTTAGATTTAGATCAGTTAAGTTCCAATATTCATTTTGGTAACTGAACAAAACATATTAATAACCAAAGATGGTCATGATGGAGTTGGGTATTGATGTTTATGATCATGGTCCAAAAACTAGTAGATTGCTTTGCATAACACAAAACCAACATTGGGGAGGAGAGAGTAATAGAGAAGATGACGTGCAAGGGAAAGTGTATAACCCTAGTCAAAGTTCCAACATGTTTATTTTGGTAATTGAGCACATTAATGATGGAAGATGGGTATGTAAGGATGCATGTTGATGATCATCCACTTCATTTCTCACCTATGCTTTCTATTGGGATTTTAAGAGAGTTAAATGAAAGGAAAAGTGAGAGTACAATACATTTTATTGGGATTTTAAGTGAGTTAAATGAAAGGAAAAGTGAGTGTACAATGGAGATGTCCTTGAAATCCAACGGAGGGTCCATCGGCCAAGACTATTATAAAAAAGATCAGAGATATGATGCATATGGATACAAATAAGAGTCAGTTGATGATTACTAAAGGCTGTTTTTTAATATGATAATGTCAACATCAACAAAAAATGTGTTATGTATCTATGGCAAGTAAGGAATATGGGACGCCCGATACAACTGTAAGGAACGTGAAATGCCTACAAAGTTTACATGTTTATACATAAAACACAACAACAGATTCAAGTAAAATGTGTTTTTGTTTAACCTACTTGTTAGTATACGCGTATAGTGTGCATGTATTTGCCACAAAGGCCAACGGTGAACTGGTGCGTCTAGTGACAACAAGCTCAAAATAATGCGCTTAAGAATATAAAATACATGTACCATACCTATGTATGAATGTGATTTAGTTTTGAAGAAAAAAGTAGTAGCTGAGATATTTTGTCACCGATATACTGTTGAAGAGTCTCCAAGTAGCCTAATCAGTTGATGTTAACTTAGTGAATAATTTCGGTTCTACATAAACAACAAATGGTTTAATTCAATGTGGATTTGTATTTGACGAAGTTTATTAGTGAGAGAAAAGAGAGTAAAACTGGGAGTAGTAGTTTTTCTAATGGGATTTTAAGAGGGATGAATTGAATATGTTGGCAAATGCTTGGTGCCTAGTGCAATCTCCATTTCCTTGAAATTCAAATTTCACAGCAATTTTTTTTAATGCAAATGTGAAGCTGCTACATTTCCACCAACCCCTTCCACCACTCTCTTCCACCATTAGGTTGCACCATTCATATTCTTGACTTCATCAATTTTAATCCCCATGTAAAAATAGGAGGTCCCATTACCTATATGACACGTAGGTGGTGGAAGGGAGGGGAGAAGGGGTTAGGGGTTAGGGGTTATATAGCATTTTCGATGCAAGTGTCAGAGACTCGGAGTGAAGAGAGATAGATAATAATAGCTCCTAGTGTGACCTAGTTACTCAATATGGACTTTTGGGTCCATTAAACTATTGCGTCCTAGTATGAAAAAACCAGAGATGTAGATGAGTTACCAATATGAGTCAGTTGATAATGGTAAAAACGTGAATTTCAATGCTTTTATCCACTGATACAGGTCATGACTTCGATGTGAGACCTATATTTCTTAGAAAACTAAAGGAAAATTTTCCAGTATACACTTATTTGATAACCTGTTTACAAACTACGTCCGTTTTTTTGGATATATCTAAAATACACCCGCCATCCACAAAACTGTCAAGGACCACCATCTCGATATCTAACCGTGCACCAAGTACTTTCAATCAACGATTAAGGATCGTTCCCATATGCCAAATTTCCGATGTATCCTTAGCACATAATTAAGGGTGTTGTTATCTTATATACTGGTATATATGTTAGGGACAAATAAACAGCTATATATTTGTATTAATTTTATAAATCTTGTGGAATGACAACAACTATATCAACATCAAGAATAAGTGATATAAGTTTGTTTGACCTATTCTTTTAATTAACTGTAGATCTTGTGATTGGAGGTTTGTTTTTTCATCCTCTCCCTCTCTGTATGATTATTTAATTTGAATGATTTTGATTTTGTGAACATATTTGTTATTATATTTTTTGATCAAATTAAATGAAATCCTAGTTTTAAGTTCCATTTCGAAACTTGGGTTACAACTAATTTTGGGTTTTCTTAGTGCTGGGAGAGTTGTGGGTTTTAAGGTTTTTTTGGGGGAATTCAGAATTGGGGGTTTACAGTGCAGCAAGTTGCCAATAATTCAAGTTGATTTTTGTATGAGATCTCTCAATTGTAGGATTAAGAGTGTGTTTCCATTAAATCAAGTTGTTATCATTGATGTTTGTGTTTGTATTGTGGAAATTATGAATATTTAATAGAATAGGAGTGATGGGTTGTGAATGAAGTTGCAATTGCAGGTTGTGAATGAAGTGGCTAATACCTGTCTAATACAACGACAAAATGGGGTACTCTTCATTACCCACCCAATACATTTGACAAAGTCCTGAATGGTTTTGTGGTTGTTCGACATACTTACCTGTTGGTGAGGTGAACCTCTGGTTGAAGTGAAAAGAAGTGGAAAGGAAACTAGAAGATGAAACAAGATCAAGGGTATTGCAAACCTTTTGCATCCTAGTCAACTTAGTCAAGTTAACCCGATTTAATGACACCCGACTATATAACGTTTGTTAGCCATTTTATTCAAAAAACGGACCGAATTATCAAATCATGCGTATTTAGTAATATTATAAAAACGGGTGTATTTTAGAAAACACATTATCAAATGGGTTATATTAGAAAAAGATCCAAAAAATAAACTCATCATACATCTGGACCTTGGTTTTGAATTGTGTCCACTTGAGAAAAAAATTAGTGATAACAGCTGTATAATGTTTGTTAATTTGGTTGATAATTTTTGTTTACGATATCTGTGATTCCGTGGCATGTAAGGAACATGGAATGCCTGATAAAAATTTAAGGAACGTGGAATGCCTTCACGGTTTAGCCATAAAAAACAACAAGAGATTCAAGTAAATTGTGAAATACAATATGTACAAAGATTTTTCTTTGGTTATCTTTCTAAATCGTGAAATACAAGACCTAAAGAGAATCAATTACTCATGTAAGTCATAATACACCCACCTACATCATTGAACCAAGATATCCATCCATCTTATACCATGTACTCATCCTAAGTGATACGGTCACTTAAGTTTCAAAATTATCGGGACCAAATGTCCAAATAATCCGTTCGATTTTGATTAGGTTCATGTTCATCTTTTTAGATACTGCTATCATGGGTGGGTTCATGCCTATCAAAAACATAGAATGTTAGTTTTCTATTCCAATGCAAGAATAATGATTGCTCTGTACGTAATAATAAGAAAGATGCATGTTATGATTGAGAGCTTGAGTCAGAGGGTAAAGAGGAAAAGTGACCGAGTGAGACCGAGTGAGACCGAGTCTCAGATTCTTATTGTTCTACTGAGCCCCCACAAGAGTTGGGAAATGATGCAAATGACCATGATGTCTAAATTATGGACAAACTTATATTATCTTGTATTGGTGTATCCTTGTAAGTTGATGGCTACGATGCTCGAGTAATTTTTTAAATCCAAATTCTCTTGATTAGAATTTCGAGATATTTTAAAATGCATTGCTTTTATTTTGTACTTTTCTAGTCTAAATGGGTAAGTATGCCCAAATAAATTTAGTCATAACCTAATAGGATATTCGGACATCATAAGTGAAGATCAGTTCCATAAGTTGGAAGTTAAAAAAATTTGTTCACGAAAAGTTAATTTTTTTGCTTCAAAAAGACATTGTAAAATTTCAAGAAAAGAACACATTTAGTAGAGAATGCTTATCAAAATTTACTACGCATAACCATCTTATACATGAAAAGAACACATTGAAAACATTACAACATTAGTAGCTATCAGTAAAATGTTTATCACTTGTTCACACACAAATCAATAAAATCAAAAATTCAAAGGGAAAGTAAAAAACCAAAGTAAAAGCAATGTGTATCCTTTCAAGTATTGTGTGTAATAATTTGATTCAATGATCATCTCATTGTGGTTTAGTTCCCAGAAAAGCTAGGCGAAAAATTGAGACACCAGTTTGGGTCTGGGGTAGTGGCACCGACATACTTTACATTAACTTTGGGAAAAGTTTGTACATATTTCCATGACTTTTATTTGAGACCAAACTCCCAAGAAAGAAAAAAAAATCATGAATCTAAGGCTTAATTTATGTACACATAAATTTGTATACAATTAGATAAAAAAAAGTGTTGGTAAAGAGTAAATGCTTTATTTTTAGTTAATCAGGTATGTAACTTTAACACTCGATATGTATGTATGGAGGTAAAGAACATAGAATGGACGATACAACTGTAAGAAGGGTAAACTTTTAGCCATGAAAAGTAACAAGAGGTTCAATAAAAATTATGAAATACAATATATACTCGGTGCATGATAAATACATGCATGGACCATCACACACATGATAGTCTATGTATATCATTTTTTGAAGAAGCACTGAATCAAGTCATATCTTTTGCCATTAATAATATATTCAGTGTGCAGATAAGCCAGATTCTCATGATTATAAAATACTCTCTTTCTTTTAAATTGTCTCTCCCAAGGTGTAATCACTACTTCTTGCGCGTACAATTCTTTGTGGTCTCTCTGATCTACTGTTTGTTTTGTCCTTCCTTCACATAAAAATAGAAGTTCCAACATATAATTTTTTTTTGTTTCATATATGATTTGGAGTTCCAATGAGTAATTTACAACTTGGTCATCCGCTATCCCAAACGAATTAGTTATAAACTTGATTTAAATGTATTATCATGCAAAACACATGATGTATTGTTAACAAACAACATGAGATAGTAAGTAGAAACACATAAATAAATTTAGAATGACAAATATTAGTATGTATGTCAAAAATATATCTAAAATAAAAGTATGTATGCCTATTAGCGAGTTATTTTTAAGAGTATAAGGAGATCCGATCCACATGAAAATAATGATATACTACTGAAAAATAATCGGAATACAGTAAGAAGATTGGAATTTAGTTTTGACTTTTATCCACAAAGGTGAAGGAATAAAAAAAAGGGATAAAGTAGACAATTCTGTTTAAGAAAATATAATTTCGGTTTGGGTGGGAACCACAGATGTCGCAAGCTGTTTCAAAAAGACTGACAAAGAAAATGACTTAGAGCAAATTTCAGAAGAGAATGAGAAAGAAGATAACAAAAGAGATTTAGACAGAACTAGAAAATTTGGTGAAATGTTCCACATTTGATTTTGTGGATTCTTCTTCATTATATAGTGTGATATATGACTTTAATTACATAAGATTTTACATATCTTGTATACCAAAATTAGGTAATTGACAAAGATTACAATGACGACATATTTTGGCAGCTGTAGATTTGAAGGATCAGCTACAATTACGGCTTTGATTGAGTGACAATAGTTGTATCCTTAATATCCCTCTTCAAGTTGTACATGATTTGTTGAATGTTCAACTTGTTCCTGAGATAATGAAACCTTGGTACTGACAGACCCTTAGTGAAAATGTCACCAATTGGATCTTTAGTTGAGATGAATCATACTTGAAGTTGTTTGTTTGCTACTCTTTCACGCACAAAGTGATAATCGATTTCTATGTGCTTCATATGAGCATGGAAGACTGGATTGGCTTGTGAGATATGTATCCCCCAAGTTGTCACACCAAATTGATGGAGATGTTACTTTAACTCTAAGTTATTTTAACAACTATTGGAGCCATATTAGTTCAGAAGTTGCTATGGCTATGCCTCTATATTCGCTTCGTGCTTGACTTGGAGACAGTTTTCTGTTTCCTTGCACTTTAAGAGACAATATTATTACCAAAATAGATGCAGTAACCGTTGGTGGATCATCAATCATCCCGATTCCCATCCCAATCAGAATCAGAGTAGGCATGAAGGCTAATATTTGAAGATTTTCGCAAAACAAGACCATGTTGAACCGTGTGCTTGAGATACCTGAGTATGCGTTTGATTAACTCCCAATGCTCTATGTAAGGATCTTGCATAAACTGGCAGACTTTGTTAACTGCGACTGCAATATCAGGGAGAGTGAGATATAGGTACTGCAATGCTCCACAGACACTGCGATAGAGAGTTGGATCCTCAAATTTTTGTGTACCTATTCTGCTGATCTTAGTTTTCACATCCAAGGGAGTAGCCACTGGTTTTGCAACATCCATCTTTGTGCGTTTAAGCAGATCAGTAATATATTTTTGTTGGCTCAATATAACTGACTCTTTTTGCTTAATAACTTCTATGCCCAAGAAGTAGTTGAAATCACCCAAATCTTTAATTGCAAAGACAGAATTCAGAGCAGCTATAATATTTGTGATAAGAAAATAATTTGATACTGTGATGATAATGTCATCGACATAAATCAAGACATAAGTCACTCCATCTGAATTCTTCTTAATAAAGAGTGAATTGTCTGCAATGGTTCCTTTAAAACCCTAGTTCAACTAGATATGTGCTTAGCCTTGAAAACCAGGTGTGTGGAGCTTGCTTTAGGCCGTAAATTGACTTGTTCAACTTGCAGACATGAGTTGGATAGTCAGGATAAACATAGCCGATTGGCTGTTTCATATAAACATCTTCTCGACGAAGACACCATGCAAGAAGGCATTCTCAACGTCTAGTTTCCGCAAAGACCAACCATTTGCCACCGCAATTGATAAAAATAGCCACGATAGTACTTGGTTTGATCACAAGATCAAGGTTTCGTCATAATCAAAACCTTCTCTTTGATTATATCCTTTAGCCACCGATCGAGTTTTGGTGCATTAATTGTACTATATGCTTTTGTTTAACCATGAAAACCCACTTTTAACCAATTAAATTCATCCAGGGTTCATATGGTACATAGATCCAAGTACTACTACGAATATGTGCGTTAATCTCATCATCCATAGGAGGTATCCATATTGGATTTTTTGATGCTTCTGTATAAGAAGATGGGGTAGTGAGTGCTGTCTCTGCAAGTGGATATTTTTTCGCTGTAAGACAAAGCTTGTCGATTGGATTTTTGATGCCATCTTTCTCTCTAGTGACCATAAGATGCTATTGAGGTAGTGGAGCTGACTGTGACATAGACGGAAGTGTTGCTGCAGAAGTGGTTGTTGCTACAGATTCTTGTTCTGCTGTATTAACTGGTAAATGCACATTATCAACATTGGGAGACATTGGTGGTGACTGCACATTATCGATAATATGTGACACTGGTGGAGTGTTTGGCAGAGGAGAGGGTGGTTCAGAAACAATATGCTCAGATGATGGAGTAGAGAAAGTGGATGATGCAAATATTTTTGTGGATGGTGCAGACTTGGAAATGGGTTTAATGGTACATACCTGTTGCCTGACAGCGAATGGGAAGCTTGTTTCTACGAACTTGACGTGTCGAGAGATATACAACCTTCCTATAGGTACATGTAAGCATAGATAGCCCTTGTGACCACCACTGTAACCAATGAATACACACGACAGTGATCTTGGTTCAAGCTTATTAGAGACATATGGAAGAAGGCATGGATAGCATAGACAACCAAAAACTTTTAGAAAAGAGCAGTCAGGTATTTTGTTGTATAAGAGTTAGAGTGGAGATTTGGCCTCATGTTGGGATGCAGGAAGTGTATTAATGAGATAACATGCAGTTGAAAAATCCTCTACCCAGTAGGGTTTTGGCATGGAAGCATGAAACAAGAGAGATAAACCTGACTCAGTGATATGTCTAATGCATCTTTCAGCAATACCATTTTGTTCAAATGTGTGAGGGCATGAGAATCTATGTATGACACCAGAATTATTAAGAAATACAGTGAACTTTCTAAATTCTCCACCATTGTCTAATTGAAAAACATCGATCTTATGATTTGTTTGATTTTCTATTAACTTTTTGAATTGAATAAAGATAGGAAAAGCATCAGATTTTTCTAACAAGTGGATAAATCCAAGTGTAGTGTGAATAGACATCTAGTAGAAGCAAATAATATCGGAAACCATATTTATAAACATGCGGTGAAACCCATAAATCAGCAACAATTAAACTCAATGGTTTATCAATAATTATACTACTAGTAGGAAATGGAAGTTTATGACTCTTGCTCATATGACAAGAGTGACAATAATCAAATTTCTTATTTGAAATAGGAAGGGAAAGATTTTTAATCATTCTAAAGACAGTGCAAAGCATTGGGTGACCCAATCTTTGATGCCATAGAGGGACTGTATTTGATAGAAGAGCGGTGGTGTTGTATATTGAATCTCTCGGACATCATCAAATACATAGAGCCCATTCTTAAGTCTTCCTTGCAATAGGGTTGTACCCGACTGGATTTCCTTCACACAAAAAAGAAGTCGCATAGAATCCAAAAAAGACGTTATTATCTTTACAGAATTTAGAGACTGAAAGTAAATTGGTCTTTATTTGAGGAACATGAAGGATATTGTTTAGCTGAAAAGACCTATTATTATGAGTAAAAGAGGCATTACCAATGTTTTCGATATGGAGAGCCTCACCATTTCCTGCACGCACTTGTTCAGTGCCATCATACTCATGCCGAATGTTGAGATTGTTGAGATTTGCAATTAGGTGATGAGTTGCACCTGTATCAGTCACCCAATTATTATCAGCATGACCACCAGGTAGACCCAAGTTTGCAGTTGGTTGTTTGTTGTGAGTTGAGTTATCCACTTTGTTACGAAACCAGCAGAATCGAGCATCATGATTCTTGCGTTTGCAGATCTCACAAAGGCCTTCACCTTGATACATGTTTCTGGGTTTTCGGTTGGATTGATTTTGTGGACGATTGTTTGAATATCTCCTTTGATCTTGCCTCTGAAATGTCTTGGAGCTTGATGAAGTAGCAACATTGTCTAATGCTTGTTGCAATACGGCTAATTGTTGTCCAAGACAGAGAACAATAATCAACCGGTGCATATCAAAGCAAAATAAAAATAATTTGGGGACATAATCGTCAAATACCAGCCTCAAAACTCCAAAGGACATAATCGTACATTTACCTTACCCATTAGGTCGTCACTTTCGAGAAACATTTCAAAATTCAAATCACACTTTCCGTTTTTCAGCATATGTGAGGAGTGAGGATTCTTGAAAAACAAAACAATAGGTTGGAATCGCCGGGTTAACAACAAGATACAAATTGATATGTGGATCTTTTTGATATGTATCATCTTATTGCTTCATGAATAGTAGAGATTTATCTGATGTCTTGCGGGCTGCCATTTTATGTGTACTTGGGGTTTTCATTGGGGTGTATTCTTACAAAAAACTACACTTTTTTGTTTCTTTTCAGGAATTCGAACTAAAGACAAATGCAAGGTACACAAACTGAAATTCTTAACAAGGTATGAGTTTGATTTCTCTATATTCTCTTTGCTTTCATTTCTGTTTATTTATGTATGATTTTAAGTTTGGAGCTTCAGATTTTGATGATTTGGTTTGGGTTTAATAGGAGGATTTGTTTTATTTTGATTTGATTTTATTTTATTTTTTATGTGGGTTGTCGTTGTTGGTGCTAAATTTCTTTGTTAAGCTGTAAGTGAACTAGATTCTGATTTATTGTTTTGGTGGTTTTTTTTTGTTCCTGTCAGATGCTGATGTTCGAGGGTGATTATAATTACTTATCATCTTGACTACGAGAACCAAATATCGCCAATTGATGAAGCTCAATCATTGTGTTAGGACACCAATCCTACAACTCAATTTGTTTCTTTTTTACGGCTTACCCTATTTAGTATGAATCTTCCTTAATTAATTAGTTCTAGAAGTTCTATTATTGGAAATCATCAGTTGCCTTAATTATTGGTAGTTTGTTTAAGAAGTCACTTGAGTTATAAATACTCAAGCTCTGTAATATTTTAGGCATCGAACTAAAACCTAAAATTTTATTAATTTTATTGTTATTTGTTTGTTAATATTCGTTTGCATATCATCTTCACATAAGTTTCGTTATGTGCATATAATTTTCACGATACTTTTGGTCCTGAACCCTAATATCCGTCATCAGAGCAGGTTAGATTTTCACTCAATTTCCAGCATTTTTTTCTTTTACCTTCAATGACAATCACTGAAGAAGTTCATGGTTTTTCTGGGCATATTTAAAAGTTAACAACCAAAGTTAATGACTTTATGGAAGCAATGGATGATGCTTATGAAGACCAAGAGAAGAATTCCATTATTACAATGGAATCTTTGCTTACCAAGTTCGTAACTCCAATAACACAAATATGGTTTGTCTTTGATGGAAAATAATAGGAAGAATATGGCTACTTTGATGCAAAATAATAAGCAAGACATGGTTGTACTTGCTGACCGGTTGTCAGCCGACACAAATATAATTACACTTTCTTACTAATCAAAATATATAATGAAGCAAGGGCAAGAAAGGATCGATCCCACAGAGAGGTCTTGGTTGTCAATATGTTATGGTTTCCTATATAAAACACCGAGGATTTTCTGATTTAAACGGAAATAAATAAAAGCAAAACAAATAAAAGTAAACACGCAAATCAATAAGGTGAAAATATTGGATAAAGGTTCATCTTCAATTGTAAACAAGTTTATGAATATATGAATAGAATTCGTATTTAATATCGCTATCATCAAAAGCCATAGAATACCTTATTGCAAGAATACTCCGTAATTTCCTATGTCATCAACACACACATTAGAGCTGCGTATGTGAATTCTACTTAAAGAATAACCTAACACCTTGCGCTAATTAAGTTCAATTCCTAGGAGCATTAAGTTTCAGAAATAGGCTAATCAATGCAACTATCACACATTGCGCATGACAATTCGGACAAAGGTCAATTTCTACATATGACTACAAGGATGTATCACTACAACCTAGAATCATATCATGCTACTCGTATTCAAGGTTATCGCTTGATGAAAAACCCTAAAATAGCTAGAGATATGGATGTGAGTTCAATCAATTCTAGACTTAACTAAACAAACATTCAATCATATTGCAATACATCAATCATGCAATTATTATAACCCGTAGAAATCAAACGATAATATTGAGAGAAAACTAATTCATAAAAATCATAACTTGGTTGCAAAATCCAACTACATCTTCAACCAATAATAAAAACTTAGTTACTTGTGTTTTTGGAAATCATCACAAAGAGTTTAGAAGAACCTATCATGTGAAACCCTAGAACAAAAGTAGAAGTCTCCTAATGGAGATATATCTCGGTTTGAGAAGGACTTTTCTATTTATATGCTTCTCCCATTCCAAAAGGATACTCCTTTCAATATTAGGTCTTCTCAAAACCCATCTCCAAGTGGTCCACCAAGCCCATGTGTGAGAAATACCCATGTGAAATTATGTCCAAAAAAAACTGCCGCCGAAAACTCGGGATTATGGCTGGAATAGTCGGAAAGGGTTCAGTTGACCGGCAAAGTCAACCCGGTCACCGGTCAACGGGTCGGATCGGTCTAGTCAACTGAGTCAGCTCACTGAGTCAAACCGGGTCATCAGACGAGTCAGGATCATGAGTCAGACAGACAAGTTAGACAGCAGTCAGACCCAGCTGAGCTGAGTGGCATTGGCAGAAGGCCATTGCACAAGCCAAAGCCGTGTTTGCGCAATCCTTGTGCATCACCAACTAGGTCACGGCCAAGATGGCCCCGTGACATCCTCCATCACTCACAAATCTCTGCCGCCCATTCTCAATTCTTGCAACCACCAATAATCAGCAATAATATATACAAGACCAGCTGCTCCTTCATCATACATTCCCCTCTCAAAGCCATCCTTCTCGGCTCCCTAAAGCGGCACACAACATCTCGCAACTTGAGCTACATCCGAGTCTCCAACCGCACTGCGATTCCACCATTTTCGTTCCCACCTCTTGCTCTAAACCTCGGTTCCTCCATCACTGGCTGCAACCACTAAATCCATTCTCTGCCTCAGTCTTGTGTTCAAACTGCACAAGAAACACCAACAGTTCCTGCAACTCTTTGCACAGCCTCCTATTCCTCCAACTGCAACACAATCATCAGGTCCTAGACCAAAGTATAAAACAGCACCCTGCAATGCCTCCCACTCTAGCTACCCTGCAATAGCACATACATCTAAAACAGCTTCACTTCCATTTTAGCTCATTTCTTGCAGCTTAACTATCTCTGCACTCTGCCATTCTGTCATCTCAGGCCAACCAATAGTACAGCCTCAGCTCATCTGAGCTGCAATTGCAATCCTTGCATCCCTTTACCATCTGGCATTCAACCCAAGGCTCAACTTTGAGTCCTGCACTGCACCAGCCTACACTTCACTGCATTTCAACCATCTACCATCTCCACTGAGTTTTCCCTGTCATACAGCCTAGACATACATCTATTTTTATCAGATTCAGACCCAACTAAACATCACCAGTCCCTCAACTCCATTACAGCTCCAACAGCAGCAAGGTCTTGCACCTGAGACCTGTAGTCCCCTATCCTTCCATCTCCACTTCAGCTCAGGATCACTAAAAATATGCATACCAGCAGCCTAACATTCATCTACACAAATTCACTGGCTCCATGTCTCTCACAGACTACTTTTACCTCTGCAGCCTTGCCATTTCAACTCGATCCCTATGAACAACCCTCATAACAACCTCATTCCACGTTGTCTCAGATTCTAATTCGGCTCAACCCTAACTTGAATTACACCAGCATCTGCAATTACCACACATCTATTTCCAAAGCTCAATCCATCTCAGTAGCAGCAACAATGACCAACATCGACCAATTCAATCATCAGAATCCAATTAATCCTCAAACCCACCTCCTTATTACTGAGATTGAGCTTAGATTCCATTGAATCTCACAGTTTCACCATAAGAACCCTAATTTCTCCTCATAAGAATAACAACTTCATTGGAATCGAATGACACCCAGATCTCCTTCTTTCTCAGATCAATCTTCACTATTTATCGAACCACCACACTTCACAAAAAACTATCCCCTCGATCTCATTCCTCTATGAACAGTACCCGCTTCAACCATGATTTCTTGCCGTTAACTCAGTCCTGGGTTTAACTCAAATCCTAGCTTTGATTCCTGAGAAATCATTAGAGCTATCAGATATCAATCCTCCTTCTTCTCTGATTCGAACGGCTACATCTCTTCACTTGAACCCAAACATCCATTAACCCCTCTCGACCTCCACTTCTGTTGAAATTTGGAGAAAGACAAATGATTGAGAAAATGATTTCTCAATTGTGAAAAATACTAGAACCACCCTACTATATGGGTTCAATATTTAGAAGCCCCAGAAAATGGATCCTACACTATCAACTCCATACTTTCACTTTTTGATATTTCTAGGCCCAGAATTTTTATTTTCCGGGCTTGATAATAAAGTGACATTTTCGTAATGTCAATTTTATCCTTTTCAATATATACAAGAGAAAAGTCATAAGATCCATTCATTTATCCTTTTTGTTTCTCTCTCATCTCTCTCTCTCAGTTGCAGAGAAAATAGATTTTAGGGTTTTCCTGAGATTCATTTTTCATATTCTGCTTTTAGATCTTCTACTGCAGCAACGAGAAGAAGTTTTAGGCATCTCTGTCACAGTTTTTCATCTTATACATTTGTAATTTCAAAGATCGGTTGCATCTGATCGAGAGAGATGATATGGAAGATGAATAAGATTTTTTTGATACGAAACAAGATCGACTGCACTTGAAGATTCATCAACGAGAATCAAATCGACCTGCAGATAAGTTTCTTTTATCATCATCTTTTAATTCAATTGAAGTTACCTTGAAATTATGAATTTCAAATTTTTTTTAGGTTTCTTTACTGGAAATCAATCGATCTCTTTATCTTAAATCTCGATTGAAAATCGGTTTCAGATTCAAATCAACGAATCATAATCTCTATTACCCATTTATTTGTTACGAGTTTCATATACTTTGACTGAATTGCTCAATTTTGTGTAGTTTACTTCTGATTCTAGTTTGTTGTATCTCTTGAACGAAATTGAATTTGTTACACTAGTACTATTTATTGAAAATTATTGGTGGTGATATGGTTATTTATTAATTCAGTTTACCTGTTGATTTTGTTTCGGATCCATTACCAACTTGCCAAGATGATGAACGAAGAAGGACAGAATATTGATCTTTACATCCCTAGGAAATGGTAAAACCTAGTTATCTCTGTTTGTTTTTTGTTTGTAGTTTTTCAGTTTTAGGTTAAAATTAATTCATGAGTTTGATTTGATATATGCTTGTTTTGAATTGTAGTTCCGCAACAAATAGGATCATTACCGCAAAAGATCATTCTTGTAGAAGAGATGAAGAAATGGGTTTTCGCAGGTTTGTTAGTGTGTTTGTGTGTAGAATACATAAATGGAGTTCTTTGGTTCTCGGTGGTGCTCGGGTGGTCTTGTAGATGATTGCGTAAGGTTGGTCTTTGGTTGTTTATAGCTTCATTTATTGGGATTGCGAATTTTCGATGAATGTTTAGGCTTGAGTGAATGAATGATGAGTTGAGCTGCAACTTCGGTTGAGGTGAAGCTAAAATTATTGTTGTATCTAGCTAATGGTTGTGGTACTTTGGTGGTATGGAGGAAAGATAATGGATGTATATGCTGAACATTTTGTAATGGAAAGTGCGAGAATGCGCTCAACAAATTCGGACATGGAGGAGGTTTCATGGAGCAAAGGAGTAGAACTTTCTAAGACTCATGTGGAACTCAAAAGCGATGATTGGGCTCTCAAAAACTGCCTTGGATTGGTGGTAGAATGATTTCGTACATCATCTTCTTTCGGGTATAGCTTAGAATTTTTTTTTTATTGGATTTGCGTAATCTATCCGAGTTACTCTTTTCTAGTTCTGGCCTGAGTAAAATTTAATATGATTGGACAAATGATATTGCATTTACTAGTTACAATGCAAAAAAAGCATGTGTATCTTCTAGTTACAGATGCATTATAATGTGTAATTTTTGGTTACACTTGCATTTTGGATGTGTAACTGTTGATTACACATGCCTTGAGCGATCTTTCAAGTTACTAGGAGGACGAGATCTATGCATACATACTGTTCCGGTAATCTTTCGTTGAGTTTCACTTTGAAATATACTGAAATCATTGTTGAATATGTGGTGTTTTAACTGTTGAGTATCTATGTACTTGCTGAACATTTTTGTGCTTGGAATTAAACAAAATGCATGGCAATGTAACTGCATGATTGCCTACATAATGACGTGTATAACCGTTGAATCTCGATTGGCGTGGAAATAATGATGGCTGGGAGAAAGATTGTTCGATCACTTTGGACTCTTGAGCTTATATCATAATTGTCTCTTCTTGATTCTTAGACCAGGCTTGTTCAATTTTTTTTAATTAAGCAGAAATTTTGGTGTGTTTCTAGTCGTTAGTAATTTTGATATGATGGTAAGTTAGAGAGGGTTATGTAGATAGATAGATGGTAAGTTAGAGAGGGTTATGTAGATAGACAGATGGTAAAAAGCAATTGAACTTTTTGAATTTGTCAAAATCTTTGCGGAAAGCACAAGTTGGCATTGATCCGTATTTGTGTTGTTTCTTTGGTCTTTTCTTCTAATCTAATTATCTTTTATCTCGCTTCTGTATCACTTTATTCTTTGAATTATGACACAACTTTATTATTAAGACAACAAATAGGAGATACAACTTTATTCTTTATGCGCCGAGCTGAAGCCATACTCAAAGGTTCTCTCTGACAATAATGCTGCTTCAGAGACTGAGATTCGTCAAGTACTTGGTGACAACCCTACCACCAGCAAATCTCTAAGAATGTGCGTACAATCACACCATTGAATATTTACTGCCAATTTCTTTGATTCACTATGATACAACACACTCATGGAATGATACGTGTCATGTGATTGTGTTTTGACTTGTTGGATGATATGATAATTTTGTTTGTAGGTTGTTGAAGGGAAAAATAGTCAAGAGATCTGGTGCAGGAGGATCTAGGGATCCTTATGTTTATATGGCACGTTACTGAACGATTCTGTTTTACATATATTTACTTATGTAAGCCAAACTGATTAATCTCCTTCAATTGATCGGAAAAGTGTTATATGTTTTCACTTTTTGAGTAGTTTGTGTATTATGGGTGCATGTGTAACTCACAATTACACATGACATATGCATATGTAACTCCAAGTTACACATGCATATGGCATGTGTAACTCCCAATTACACATGCATTTTGTATGTATACCAGCTGATTACACATTTTGTATGATTTAGGAGGTATGATTAAGTAAGACTTGAGATGATAGAGAAGAATATGAAGATCAATTGATGTTTTGGATTGGTGTCTCAATGCGGTGTTGATTATTATTAAGACAACAATACTAGTAATACTACCTCTCCGATGGTGGTGGTGTCAGCTGCCGTTGACAACTCTCTCTTGTATTGAAGCACAAATTACGGCTCCTATCGAAGGTAACTACTTATGCTTAATTGACACTAACTCATCTTCTTTACCATGATATACTTATGACCGTAAACAATTAAGTTATAGAGGACAGACCAAGCATCGTTTCACAAGGAAGTAAACTATTTCATGTCTCACTTTTACGAGAAGATTGTTTGGAATGTCTAATTTTGTGCTATGAAGTTATGAGTGGTGTTACAAATGCTTGCTAGTCTGAAGTAGCATATACCTTAAAACATTGATATCTTGTTTTATGCATTCACCCTATTATGTCATTTTCTGCGTATATTATAGCTTGTTACTCATACCTGGATGCAGAATGAGGGCTCTGACTCAAGATACATTTACTTGCTTTCAAGTTTCTTTATTGTGTTGTGAAGAAACTGGTCACTTTCAAGTTTCAAGATTTTTGATGTTTAATTTTGTTTTTTAGGTAATTTTTGCGTTCTAAAATTGGTACAACAAATAGGAAAGCAAGGTGTTAGGTTCAAGATACTGCAACAAAACTATGGGAGGTAAAAACTAAACTCCAAGAACTTTGATTATCTTAGTTACACTTGGAAAATGCATGTGTAACTCTTAGTTACACTAGGAAAGTGCATGTGTAACTACCAATTACACTAGGAAGATGTTATTGATTTTGCTAGATTCGGTGTGAACTCTAATGAAACCGTGGTAAAAAAGGAAGAAGTAGAAGTAGAACGGCAACTGTGAGTAGTGGTTGTTTCGGTCTTTGAAAAAGGCATGGATGTGTAATCATGCGGCATACACATCTATATGTATGTGTAACTGCTCATTACACATGCATATTGTATGTGTAACTTCGCATCCACATCCGTATGGATGTGTAATCGATGATTACGCATGACGGATGCATGAGTAACTCCCGTTACACATGCTAAGATAGGTTATCATGTGTATTTTCTGTGATCTTTGTTTTATAATTTTGCCTTGCAATTGTTCTATAATATTTTTATTTTTTTTGCTTTTTGTTCATCCAACCTAATCCATGGATGTTTATTTCGTTGCAGATATGCAAGCATTTTGGAGGGAGGAAGACAAGAAGGAAAGGCAAAGATTTAAACTTCATAAAGCACAAATCAGACGCATGTGTAACTCTCAGTTACACTAGATAGATATATATGTAACTTTCAATTACACTAGACAGATGCGTGTGTAACTTTTAGTTACACATGCTAAGAAATTATTGTAAATGAATATTAAAGTGATACATGTATTTTTTGTATGCGTTCTTTTTAATGTGTAACTTTGCATTATACATAGCATAAGGATGTGTAACTTCTAGATACACATGCCATACATGTGTAACTTCGTTTACACATGCACACCGTATTTTAATAATTTTGGGCCTAAATTTAAATTTTATTTAATTATGGGCTTGACATTTTATAAAAGGGTATGGATGTCCTTTAATAACTCGAGGCCTAGATTTAAATTTCTTTTAATTAAGGGCCTCATATTATGGGTTATCCATGGGTTGGGCCTTAGCCTAATTTTCCCTTCTCAATTTCAGGGCTTGGTGTAATAATTGGGATAGAGACGCCCAACATAAGAACCACCCCATATGGGTGCCTATATTAGGTGGTCATTTCTGATAAGGGCTAGCCTAGAGTTTCCAGCCCCTTATCCTCAGCTGATCTGTATAGTACTCCTTCAAATAGGGTTGCCCCTTAACCTTGGCTGGGCTCCAGATAGTGTCCGCCCCTGAAATGACAATTTTGCCCTTTTTGCTCAAATAGAGTAATTTCTTCTTCTTTTCCTCCGTGCGACTCCAGAGTACCTAATAACTCAAAAACACGCGTAAAGTACATAATTCACAAGAAAAATAGCAAAGAAAGCGTAAACTCTAAATAGTAAATACGGTCTATTCTACACCTATCAGATTCCCCCACACTTAGACTTTGCTAGTCCTCGAGCAAAACAAACAAAACAATTCTAAAAATACATACAACTCCGTGTCGTCGAGGCTACGGTCACTTTTAGCATAAATAACAAGCCTTTAAACCACTAAGTGTCCCTAGTGGACGAGTTATAGTCTCGTGAGGGTTTACTAGAGATATACCCACAAAACCTATTTTTTCAACTTACTAGTTCTCCGTAATGATAGTATCCAAGCGCTAAGAAGACATAGAGATTCCGCACACTAGTCATAAGAAGTTAGACACATAAATGAACACAATCTCATTCTTAAAAGTTGAGAGAGAAATAACCATCCCTTCTCGACAAAAATTCGGGTTCGGAGTGATCGAAAGTCTCGACTCTGCCTCACAAGAAAGGGTTTTATGAAATTGCTCTCAATAATAAACAGCTTTTTATGGGTCACACATGTGTCCAGGTAGGAATGAAGAGAGAAATCCTGAGACACGTTGAATGGTAGGAAGGCTTAACCCTCCGAATGTTTTGAAAACCCACATCTTTTATAATTTTGAAAACCCATTTTTCTCGACGATCTCTTCGAAAAGAAATCAACCACTTAACGAAGGTGGGAATATGCTTACTTACCTCGTATCCGTTCGGCGTGCAGCTAGCATCACTCTCAAAGATCCATAGAAACGTCTTCGGTCTTCAATCGGTGTCTTCATCTTCGTCTTCGGTCTTCAACTCTTGATGATAACTCTTGAACTTCGTAGAATCTTGACAATGTAATTCTTTCCTTTAATTCCTTGTCGCTTGAAACTTCATTATAGATATTCCTTCTTTCCATTGGCTTTATTGAAAGAGTACAAAACTAAAAACAAACTATACAAACCCAAAATATAATAATTTTTTTTTTTTTTTTTTTTTTTTAATAAGAAACAAAATAAAAACAAAATAAAACAATAAAAACTAGTAATGAACCTAAAGATTTTCTCTTGTCTTTTTTTTTTTTTTCTTCTTCTTCTTCTTCTTTTTTTTTTCTCTTTTTTTCTAATTTTCGTTTATATATATATATATATATATATATATATATATATATATTTTTTTTTTTAAGACAAGAGAAAGTAGAATACAAATAAAATAAAAACGTAAGTACAAAGGCCATGGTGTAAGTACTTTACCGCTTGATTCTTCACAACTTGTATGTCTTGATATCATAAACTTCTCGAACTCTCATCTTGATAATATTCGCTCGTACATAAAATCAAATCTGCTCAATTTCATCTCGTTGCTTGTAAACCTTGAACGTTTTCAACTTTCCTTCGAATTTGTGATGCTCCTCTTGTTGATGATGATGGTGTTTCTATGGACCCGTTGGTGTAGAGAGAGATAAGGTGGATGGTGCTAACGCGAACAAGATTACAAGTGGTATGTAATTTAGCAATTCGATGTCACAAACATGATTGATAAAAAAAATAGCACTCAAGAGATCAAAATAGTGCTTCTATGGTGGAAGGTTGGGCAGCTCACCATTCGCCTAGGAATTAACGTACGGTGACACACACTCTAAAAGCACAAATTTAGACAGTACAAAGAATTAAAGGTTGGTGCCTCACATTATGTAACATGGGTAGTCTCCACTATAGGGGACCACTACTCTAATACCGAATTCATCTGCACCTTATTTGCCACCGGCATGGTTAAATCCAACTTTAACTCTCATACAATTAAGAAACCCGATAATGTTCTCTGTCATCTCTAAGTTCAGTCACTCTTATGAGATTCTCGATGTAATCTTAGCGACATGTATACTATGTGACTCTAAACTAACTACAAGTTGGATTTTTATTCAAATATATACAAAAAATTTGAAAATTTTGACTCAAAAAAGCTAAAAACTCTATATGCAAAAGACTCCCCCACACTTAAACTTCACATTGTCCTCAATGTGTAAAACCGAAAATTATGAATTCTGACGTAACAGCAGATAAAACGCAAAAACTGTACAAATTGGTAAGGAATTTGGAAAAACTCCATTTCACAAAAGTTGTTCATATACGTGTTTTCTACAAAGTGTCAAAAGGGCACTGTGTTTCGATAAACGGTCTGACAGTTATGGTCTCTGGACTGAACTACGTACAGTCTGAATTTTTCTGACGAAACCTGACTTTGATTTCATAGTCTTTTCTTCTTTCTACCTTAACGAAATGGACAACAAAGATGGAAAAATATTCGTCCTAATTCTCTTCTAAGATAGATTCCGGACTCAATGAAATTAAACATGGGGATGCAAATATGATATGAAAACTATAAAAATAAATAAATACAAGGGTTTATGATACAAAACCTATGGGTTGCCTCCCATTTAGCGCTTGGTTTAAAGTCGTCAGCCCGACTCTTTTGTTATCGTCCATATACCAACAATCTGAAAAGTTGGGGATCCTTCCATATAACCTGTTTTGCAAACACTAGCTTCACACAAATATTAGTAAGATAAAGCAAAAGTGAAGCTATGAACCGATAAAAGCTTCCCCCACACTTATTCTTATCCACACTTGGGAGTGTATAAAGAATATAGAAGTTGGGTACTTCCACGGTTTCTTGTTCCAAAACCTGCATAGTATGAGAATCAAGTATCTCTAATGGCGGAAATCGAGAAACAAAGTCATTCAACAATACTCTCTAAGCACATACATTCAAACCAATAAGAGGTAAAGGAGAAGAAACAATAGGCAACGGGCTAGACAAACCTATCACAATCTCTTGTATTACTTTAATCCTCTTCATCCTTGAAAAACTCAAGTGAATAATTCACCTCTTGTATATTATGGTCCTCTATCAAACCTTGCAACCATTCTTCATCCGTTTTCGCCTTAACCAAAGTTTCGACATAAACATCATCATTAAAATCATATGCAAGCTCAATTGGGTCTTCCACAATATTGGTCAAACCGGTCTCATTCTCAACATATTCCTCCTTGTTGTAAGGCACATACTCTTTTGCGGATGCAATATTGTCCATAAGGAACTTTTTTAGACCATTCATTGCATCTTCCTCAAGCTTTACCTTTTGAATAGGTTCTTGATCGTTATAAAGATCAATGCTTGAGTAATCTACACAAGTGTCTACATATTCCTCTTCGTCTTCACCTTGATCGCAAAAAGACTCCATTGTAAACTCCTCGGGGATGTCACCATGAGTTGTTTTAGGCAATGTATTTTCATAATAATCATCACTATCATAGTCAACATAAGATTATTCGTCGTTGAATTTAGTGTTGCTAATCTCTAACTCATCCTTTTGAATAGGTGAATGATCATTATTACGATCAAGAGTTGAGTTAACTACACAAATATCAACAAAAGTCCCCAAAGGTTCGCCTTTTTCAACATAATTATTCATTTCCTCCTTGTATTCTTCAATGCCTTGTCTTAAAGTGGAAACACCTCTTTGAAGCTCTTGGAGTGTTCCATCCAAATTCCGAATATAGTGTTCCATTTGTTTGTAAAGCTCATTCAACAAAGAAAAAGTAGAATTACTTACTTCAGTATTGGTAGGCCAATTATATTCCCTTTGAATGGGTGGATGATCATAACTACGATCAGAAATTGGTCCAAACATACTATGAGCACATTCGGTCGATGAAAATGGTTCCACGCTTGGTTGTCCACAAACTGACTCCATGTTGTCCATAAATTGTTGCATTTCATCTACCAAACTAGAGGAAAAATTAATATGAGTAAAACTAGTCTCCCCTCCTTGTGGTTGCTCACTTACATACCCACCGTAAGAAGGTTGGAATGTATGATAACAACTAAAAGGGTACGTGGAATATTGACCATAACCAAAGGATTGGTTTTGATTGTATTCCCCATAAGGGTGATAGTTTTCATGTTGTTGAGGTTGAAAGCCGTATTGATTGCTCCAATATGCTCCGTCCATAGAAATCGGACCGAAACGAGATTCTCAAAACTCGGTTAAGAACCAAAGAATAAGAAAAAGTAAAACAAAAATGAAAACAAAAATAAGAAACCAAAAACAATTAACAACCGTCGCCTCCCCTGCAATGGCGCTAAAATTTGACTTGTTGTCACCGACACAAATATAATTACACTTTCTTACTACTCAAAATATATAATGAAGCAAGGGCAAGAAAGGATCGATCCCACAGAGAGGTCTTGGTTGTCAATATGTTATGATTTCCTATATAAAACACCGAGGATTTTCTGATTTAAACGGAAATAAATAAAAGCAAAACAAATAAAAGTAAACACGCAAATCAATAAGGTGAATTGGATAAAGGTTTCATCTTCAATTGTAAACAAGTTTATGAATATATGAATATAATTCGTATTTAATCTCGCTATCATCAAAAGCCATAGAATACCTTATTGCAAGAATACTCCGTAATTTCCTATGTCATCAACACACACATTAGAGCTGCGTATGTGAATTCTACCTAAAGAATAACCTAACGCCTTGCGCTAATTAAGTTCAATTCCTAGGAGCATTAAGTTTCAGAAATAGGCTAATCAATGCAACTATCACACATTGCGCATGACAATTCGGACAAAGGTCAATTTCTACATATGACTACAAGGATGTATCACTACAACCTAGAATCATATCATGCTACTCGTATTCAAGGTTATCGCTTGATGAAAAACCCTAAAATAGCTATAGATATGGATGTGAGTTCAATCAATTCTAGACTTAACTAAACAAACATTTAATCATATTGCAATACATCAATCATGCAATTATTATAACCCGTAGAAATCAAACGATAATATTGAGAGAAAACTAATTCATAAAAATCATAACTTGGTTGCAAAATCCAACTACATCTTCAACCAATAATAAAAACTTAGTTACTTGTGTTTTTGGAAATCATCACAAAGAGTTCAGAAGAACCTATCATGTGAAACCCTAGAACAAAAGTAGAAGTCTCCCTAATGGAGATATATCTCGGTTTGAGAAGGACTTTTCTATTTATATGCTTCTCCCATTCCAAAAGGATACCCCTTTCAATATTAGGTCTTCTCAAAACCCATCTCAAAGTGGTCCACCAAGCCCATGTGTGAGAAATACCCATGTGAAATTATGTCCAAAAACCGTCGCCAGAAAACTGGGATTATGGCCGGAACTTGACCTAATAGTCACGGAAAGGTCAGGGTGGACCGGCAAAGTCAACCTTGGCCACCGGTCAACGGGTCGGATCGTTCTAGTCAATCAATCACCACCGAGTCAAACCGGTCATTAGACGAGTCGGATCATGAGTCGATAGGCGAGTTAGACAGCAGTCAGACCCAGCTGAGCTGAGTGGCATTGGCAGAAGGCCATTGCATAAGCCAAAGCTGTGCTGCGCAATCCTTGTGCATCACCAACTAGGTCACGGCCAAGATGGCCCTGTGACATCCTCCATCACTCACAAATCTGCTGCCCATTCTCAATTCTTGCAACCACCAATAATCAGCAATAATATATACAAGACCAGCTGCTCCTTCATCATACATTCCCCTCTAAGGACATCCTTCTCAGCTCCTTAAAGCGGCACACAACATCTCGCAACTTGAGCTACA
The DNA here is from genome assembly GCA_023531295.1 of Papaver armeniacum. Taxonomy (NCBI): domain Eukaryota; kingdom Viridiplantae; phylum Streptophyta; class Magnoliopsida; order Ranunculales; family Papaveraceae; genus Papaver; species Papaver armeniacum. The sequence continues at coordinate 151,584 of JAJJWW010006670.1, forward strand.
TCCGAGTCTCCAACCGGCATTGCGATTCCACCATTTTCAGTTCCCACCTCTTGCTCTAAACCTCGTTCCTCCATCACCGGGTCGCAACCACTAAATCCATTCTCCGCCTCGGTCTTGTGTTCAAATTGCACAAGAAACACCAACGACTCCCGCAACTCTTTGCACGACCTCCTATTCCTCCAACCGCAACACAATCATCGTGTCCTAGACCAAAGTATAAAACAAAGACCCCGCAATGCCTCCCACTCTAGCTACCATGCAATAACACATACATCTAAAATGCTTCACTTCCATTTCGGCTCATTTCTTGCAAACTTAACTATCTCGCACTCGCCATTCTCGTCATCTCAGCCAACCAATAGTACAAAGCCTCAAAGACATCCGAGATCGCAATTGCAATCCTTGCTTCCCTTTACCATCCGGCATTCAACCCAAGGCTCAACTTTGAGTCCCGCACCGCACCTCACCTTACACTTTACTTCATTTCAACCATCTACCATCTCCACCGAAGTTTTCCCGTCATACGCCCTAGACATACATCTATTTTTATCGAGATTAGACCCAACTAAACATCACCAAGTCCCTTAACTCCATTACGACTCCAACAAGAAGAAGGTCTTGCACCCGAGACCCGTAGTCCCCTATCCTTCCATCTCCACTTCACTCAGGATCACTAAAAATATGCATACCAAAGCTTGACCTAACATTCATCTACACAAATTCACTGGCTCCATGTCTCTCACAAACTACTTCTACCTCTGCAGCCTTGCCATTTCAACTCGATCCCTATGAACAACCCTCATAACAACCTCATTCCACGTTGTCTCATATTCTAATTCGCTCAACCCTAACTTGAATTACACCAAGATTCGCAATTACCACACATCTATTTCCAAAGCTCAATCCATCTCAGTAGCAGCAACAATGACCAACATCGACCAATTCAATCATCAGAGTCCAATTAATCCTCAAACCCACCTCCTTATTACTGAGATTGAGCTTAGATTCCATTGAATCTCACAGTTTCACCATAAGAACCCTAATTTCTCCTCATAAGAACAACAACTTCACTGGAATCGAATGACACCCAGATCTCCTTCTTTCTCAGATCAAATGATTGAGAAAATGATTTCTCAATTTCAGGGCTTGGTGTAATAATTGGGATAGAGACGCCCAGTCATAAGAACCACCCCATATGGGTGCCTATATTAGGTGGTCATTTCTGATAAGGGCTAGCCTAGAGTTTCCAGCCCCTTATCCTCAGCTGATCTGTATTTAGTACTCCTTCAAATAGGGTTGCCCCTTAACCTTGGCTGGGCTCCAGATAGTGTCCGCCCATGAAATGACAATTTTGCCCTTTTTGCTCAAATAGAGTAATTTCTTCTTCTTTTCCTCCGTGCGACTCCAGAGTACCTAATAACTCAAAAACACGCGTAAAGTACATAATTCACAAGAAAAATAGCAAAGAAAGCGTAAACTCTAAATAGTAAATACGGTGTATTCTACACCTATCACTTGCTGAGACCATGAATAGAAATATGGCATCACTTCTGTTGGCACGTTTTCCTTTTAATTCTCCTCCACCTGGTTTCAATGGTGGTACTGGTATTGGTCCCAATGGTGTTACTGATATTCGAGCACCATCCATGAATATAAAATTTCCTTTGTTTGAAGGCAAGGAGCCTGCTGGTTAGATCTTTCAAGCTGACCAATACTTTAGCTTGTATCATATAGCTGAAGCACTTAAGATTTCCATTGTTACTGCCAACCTTGAGGGAGAAGCTAATGCATGGTACCATTGGGTTAAGGATCGAATTGACAATCCATCATGGTAAGAATTTTGTACTACTAGTCGCTCAAGATTTGCTGATAAGAAGTTTGTTAATCCTCGGATGGCTTTAACCAAATTGACTCAAAAAGGTACGGTACGTGAATTGATTACTGAGTTCGAAAGTAACCTAAATTTTGTCACTGATCTTCCTGAATCATATCTTATTGATCTTTTTATGAATGCATTGAAAAGTGACATTACTACTGTTGTGTATACTTTTGAGTCATCTACCCTATCTGAAACTTTTCGAAAAGTTATCAAACAAGAAGAAGTAATGCTTGCAGCTTCTTCTTCTAAGTCAAGTAGATTTGCACAGTTTAGGAAATCTACAAACTCAACTACACCTCAGCTTAAGATAACTACTCTTCCTACTGGTGCTACTAGATTAAGTCTGGAAGAAATTAAAGACAGAAAATCTAAATGACTCTGTTTTAACTGTAATAAGATGTTTACACCTGGTCACTTGTGTGAAAAATCTCGATTATTCCGTCTTGAAATTGATTCTTGTGGTACAACTGCGGGGATTACCAATTCTAAGAACAGTGAACAAAATTTTGAAGACAATGAACTTATCTCGAGATGATGTTTAACTAGAAACTACACCAAAGCCTATTTCTTATCATGCACTAGGTGGTTCTCCTATTCCTAAAATAATGAGAATTATTGGGCATGTTAAGGGTCAATCCATCACTTTTCTTATAGATTCCGGTTCAACTCACAACTTTCTTCATCCAACAATAGCTAGAAGATGTGGTTATTCTTCTCAAATTCACCCTATTTTTATGAAGGTTATGGTGGGTAATGACGGTTTTCTTACAACTCAAGGCTCTTGCATTGCTGTTCCAATTAAACTACAAGATTATCAGGGTACCACTGATTTTTTTTCTTTTAGATGTGAGTGGCTGTGATGCTGTTCTTGGAGTTCAATGGTTACAATCTTTGGGTGATAATCTTTGGGATTTCAAGAAACCGCACATGAAATTTCATACTTCTGACAATGATTAATTGTTTATTGGTTGGAGATAATTCAGCTTCAGTAATGCTTTTGGATAGTTCTTATATGGAGAAGTTGCTTATTAAAGAACAATATGGAGTCATGCTACAATTATCTCCAGTTTCCACTTCAACAACTTCACCTACTCATGAGGTACCAACTGAAATTTCTAAATTATTGACACAATTTGCTAATATATTTGGTTCTCCATCATCTCTGCCTCCAACACGATTCCATGATCATCGTATTCCTTTACTACCTAATACTCCTGCAGTTAATGTGCGACCTTATAGATATCCACATTTTCAAAAAGAATAGATTGAGAAAATTGTTTCTGAGCTTAAAGCTGCAGGTTGCATTCGCCATAGCTCTAGCTCTTTTTCATCTCCAGTCTTGCTAGTACGCAAAAAGGATGGTAGTTGGCGTATGTGTGTTGACTACAGAGCACTCAACAAAGTTACCATAAAGGATCGATTTCCTATTCCAGTAGTGGATGAATTACTTGATGAGTTATCTGGTGCAACTGTTTTCTCGAAAGGTGACATGCGTTCTGCTTATAAACAAATTCGATTATATGCTCCTGAAATACATAAATCAGCTTTTAGAACACATCATGGCCATTACGAGTTTTTGGTCATGTCATTTGGTTTATCAAATGCTCCTGCAACATTCCAAAGTCTGATGAATGATATATTCCGTCCATATCTTCGAAAGTTTGTTCTGGTATTCTTTGACGACATATTAATCTACACCAAATCTTTATCTGAACATGTTGAGCACTTGAAGATAGTGTTTGAGGTATTAAGATCGCATCAGCTGTTTCTTAAGGATTCAAAGTGTGAGTTTGCTAAATCATATATTGGATATCTTGGACATGTGGTTTCAACTAAAGGGGTTTCAGTTGACAATGATAAAATTTCTATTGTTCAGAATTGGCCAATTCCACCTACTATTAAAGATCTGCGTGGATTTTTGGGTTTGGCTGGATACTATCGCAAGTTTGTCAAAAACTATGGCAACATAAGTGCCCCTTTAACTCAGTTGTTGAAACATAATGCCTTTATATGGAATGATACTGCTACAAAGGCATTTGAGATGTTAAAACTGGATCTCACAACTAATACATTGCAAATGATGCTACAATTAAAAATGAAGGTGATTTTCTCATCCTGTTTACCTCCCCTAATTTTCTATTTATTATGTTTACTACAAATGATGCTATGGGTACACCTCAATGTGTTTCAACTGCAAGTGTCATAGATTCTTCATTCAACCATGATGACGAGAAAAAAAAAAAAAAAAAAAAAAACGCTGCTAAACGTGTCATAGATTCTTCATTTGTTGGTTGATACCTGAAAAAAAAGTCGTACTAGAGTTTTGATTACCTTTCAGTTGGATATGATATTTTCTTTATTCATTTGAGCAGGGAGGATAACAACATCCTTTCCATCTGGAGGAGAGCTCATTCTTAAAAACCCTAACATTTTCATTCTTCAAATTTCTATGGATTTTTATTTTCCTGATTGATCTATTGCGTTCTCAGACTGGTAATTTGATTAATGATAGATATTATAAATGGTTGTGAAATGTTTATTGATAGGTTTTTTATTATGCTGAAGTCGGGTTCTCACTGAATTTCACGCGTTCAAAATGGATAGCCATCCTGATTATGTGTTTCGTCCGAGCTATGACTCCTCAATCAGAAAGGTTATTGAATTTCTTTTTAAATTTTCCTCATCGCCCCTATTTACCTGTGATGACCATAGCCACCATATTTGGGGTGTACTTGCTACCTACGAAGGTTCAACTTTGTCTACATCCATGTTTGTTTACATTGAGCAATATACATTGATTTACCGCTTTTTCAGGCTGCCATCTTAAGGTCATAAATTTTCAATTACGGTTGTGATTTCCTTGCCAAAATCCCAAGACATTGTTATTCCCACCGATTCTCACTTTCTTTAGTTTTTGTTTTTCTTCTTCTTCTTCTTCTTAGCTTATTGTTTGGTCTCCAACTAAGGAGGGCCATTGAATGTTTGAAGAGGGTTCTCAATGACACTATTGTTACAGGTTAACAGTCTCTTCCTTGAGTCAAATTATGGTCAGATCAACACAAAACGTTAATTTAGTTGTGACCTCCTTTCAGTTTTCTTGATTATTTTTTTGGTTTTACCTAAATACCACCCATGTTTTTCCTAAGTACCACTCACAATAAAAAATAAGATAATTTTCCACCTAATTTACCGTGGGTAATAAAACCCATCTTCCTCCCTAATCTCGCCTAGTACTGCAATAGCCACCGTTGTCTTCACCACCTTAAATATTAACAGAAACATCACGTCCGTGATTGTATTGCGATTTAAGTTTTAGTTTTTAATCTTAATTTTTATCCCTTTCTTAATTTTTGAAATAGTATTATTTTTTTCTTCTGATCGATTAGGTTTTAATTTTTAAGTAAAGCAAATCAAGTTTTGATTTTAATCTTAATCACGATTCCAATTTTGAGAAACTTTGATATGAATCTCATAAAATTTGTTTGATTCCATAAAGGAACAAGCACTACGGCATTCCCAATTAACATTGTTTAAATTTTTTTTAAACAAGAATCAAGTTGAGTTTTCATTACGAAGAGGGTGATGATGTTGGTCGTGATAATGCCTTACTGGGTACTATTGTATTTGGCCGGTATGGAAAAGGTGGGTTTTCATTACCCACTCTAATTTAGGTCCATATCTATTGTGTTTTTAGCCCCTGGGTGGTACATAGGGAAAGCGTGGGTGGTATTTAGGTAAAACCTTTTTTTTTTTTTTCCAAAATTGTTTTCCTTTTGCAGCGGTTCTCATTGAACTGTACACACTAATATTGGAGATTCGAGGTATGTAACTACTCTTTAACATAGAATAGATCATTATTTGGCCTCTACAAAACCAAAGCATAAGCATGAGTGTTATTTATTGAACCTAAAAGGACTTCCATTTTATGTTACAGGACTTTAAAAATGCAAAGTTAGTACTGGGTTCGTACCTAAGTATGAATAAGAGTTAGGTGTTCTAAGATGCCAGAGCTTATCGTTTGTTTCTATTTTCTTGGTTAACTTTTTGTTCTTCGTTAACTTGATCTTGGAATCACTTTTTTCCTGTGTTTCAACAATACGTCAAAACATTTTTTTTTGACGTATCAATACGTATTTGTAGGGATACGTGTATCCATACGGTCAATACATTTGATTCCCAAATCGTTTTTAGATAAGCCTCAAAGGAAGCAACAGCTGTCCATATATTTTTTTAATGATAAAAAGAGATATTTTATCAACAGCTGTCTTCACCCCCTCCACACAATAATTATCTCAAACTTTTCTCTGATTTATCTCCTCCTCTTAAATCTTATTACTTATCTCTAACAGACCAACACTCTCAGCTTTATCTCCTCCACAACCAGTAGAATCCAAAATCGTTCATGTACCCAAACCCTATTTATCCCTGACATCGACATACAAGCCTATGAACAAGAAAAGAAAAGCTACAAAAGATGCAAATCTCAATACCCCTCTTTGGGATTATGTTGAAAAACAAGGAAAAAGTGATGAAGGTGGTGGAAACAATAAAATCCAAGTGCACAATATGTAACTATGTTTTCTTTGGTTCTTATACTCGGGTAAAAGCTCATCTTCTTCGTATAGAAGGACAAGGTGTTAAGATATGTGAGGGCATAGATCCCGATAGTTTTGAGACTTTGAAGAAGTTATCGAAGATCTCGACTCGAGAAGCCAACATACAAAAACAGGTAGTCTTATTCCATTACCCGGTGTTGAAAATTATGGAACCGTGGCAAGAAAAGGTGATAAGGCTTACGGAAATTTGTTTAATGGAAGTGCTAGAGATAAGCTGGATCATTCAATTGGGAGGTTTTTCTTTGGTTGTGGTATAGCTTTTAATAATATTCGTTCTCCATTATTTAGAGACATGATCCAATGTGCAGCAAATAGTAGCATTGCAGGTTATATTCCACCAAGTGCACAGAGATTGAGCACAAAACTCCTTGAAGAAGAGAAAATAATGTAGACAAGATGTTAACACCTATCAAGAGTGGATGGAAAAGGACTGGTGTTTCGATTGTGAGTGATGGATGGTCTGACAATAATAGTAGACCACTAATAAATTTCATGGGAGCCTCTAGTAGTGGTCCCGTGTTTTGAAGGCAATTGATACTTCAGGAAATTATAAGGATGCTGCCTACTTGGCTAGTTTGTTTAAGAACACCATTGAAGAAGTTGGGGTTAAGAATGTTGTACAATTGATTACCGACAATGCACCCGTGTGCAAGGCAGCTGCTATGCAAGTGGAGAACACTTTCAAGCATATCTTTTGGACTCCATGTGTAGCACACACATTAAACTTGGCCTTGAAAGATCTGTGCGAGTGCAAGACGACAACCAAACACCAAGGAAGATTTGAAGAGTTTAAGTGGATGCAAGACCTGATTACAGAAGGAAGAGCAGTTAAAATGTTTGTTGCGAATCACTCAAAAGCTTTAACAATTTACAAGAAATATGCTACATTACAGTTGCTGAGCTATGGTGAAACAAGGTTTGCTACTAACCTGATTATGTTGCTCCGTTTGGTTGAAGTTAAACTGCTTTGTCCGCTATGGTGATGGACAAAGATTGGAAAGATTACAAAGGGGAAGACGTTGCTAAGGCACTAATGATTAAGAATAGGATTTGTGATGATGATTGGTGGGACGAGGTAAGTTACTTGATCAATCTCCTTTGCACCAATTGTTGATTTCTTGAGGTTCACCGACACCGACAAACCATCTTTGCACAAAGTGTATGATATGTGGGATACCATGATTGAAAGGGTAAGGCTAGTGATATATGAACATGAGGATAAAAATATTGAAACAGGATCATCTACTTTTTATGATCAAGTACATGAAGTTCTTGTGCGACGATGGAACAAGAGCAACAATCCGCTAATATGTTTGGCTCATTGTTTAAACCCAAAATTCTACAAAGTGACGAATGGATTGAAGGTGGGTTGAATCGTGTTCCTCCACATCGTGACGAGGAGTTATCAAATGGTAGAAACACTTGCTTCGAGAGATTGTTTACGAGCCGGAAGATAGAAAAGCAATTGCTGAGACCAAGATGGTGCATTTTCTCGGATGCGGTCTGGGGCTTCGCTAGTTGGATCTCTCAAAGAGATAGGAATACGTAAGATGCCGCATCATGGTGGAACAATTATGGATCTTCTCGCACCTTTGCTAGCTAAGTTGGCCGATGAGGTTGATGAACCAACCATGCACCGCTTCTAGTGCTGAGAGAAATTGGTCAACGTATTCATAAATTCAAAATGCAAAGCGCAACAAGCTTGATCCACAAAGAGCAGAAGATCTGGTGTATGTTCATAGTAGTCTCAGATTGTTATCTAGAAAAGAAGATAGATATACCAAAGGGCCAACTCAATATTGGGATGTTCAAAATGATGAATCTAGTTTGAGAGCACCTACTGAACAAGAATTAGCAAATTTAGGCCTTGATATACCTAGTTACACTCTGCCACCAAGTGGTGATTCAGAGGACAGTTGAGCTACATGTCCGAAACTATAACTACATTTCAGTGAGACCAAAAAGATAAGTGGACAGTTGAAGTTTATGTAGTGACTTTTTGACTTTTTGTACTGCCTATACAACTATGCATGTATTTTGCTAAGTTCACTAACTTATATATGTTTTGATCATGCAAACAGGTGTATGTATTTTGTTAAGTTTCTATCTCATATATGATATATTTATGTTAAAACTACAGATTAATATTGAGTATGCCGTATCGCCGTATTATAATTTTTCTGTTGGTGTATCATAGTAGCGTATTGGTATCCTGTATCGGATACCGTATCCGTATCGTTGCAACACAGCTTTTTTCTCACGAGCCACAACAAAAAAATGGTGTCATCAACACAGCCCAAAGAGGTAATGAATATAAATCTCAGTTGCAGGACTTTAAAAATCCAAAGTTAGTAGTGGGTTCGTACCAAAGCATGAATAAGAGTTGGCTGTTGTAAGATGCCAGAGCTTATCATTTGCTTCTCTTTTTTTTTGGTTAATTATTTGTCCTCTGTTAACTTGATCCTGGTATCACTTTGTTCTCACAACAAAAAATTGTGCTATAATCACTTTATTTTTGCATGTCTTTTCTCACGTTTATAAGATTGAAATATTTTTCAATCCAACTTGGTTGTTACCTACATTTTTGGTGGCTGCAATTTTCTTAATGAAATAAAACCGGGCGAGATTGGGGTATACTCAAACTAATTGGGGTATACCCAATAAGACAAAATAGGTTGATTTTACTTCAATGCCCTTGAACTAATTAACTTAAAATTAAACCCTAAAATTAAAAATTAAAAAACTCATAATCTTCCCTAATCTCTCTTCTCTAATCTCTCTCCGCTCTTCCCCTTCATCTTCTTCCATTTCTTACATCAAACGAAAATCTTGAACTTTGATTTTCCAAAAAAATCGTTGACTCTACGGCGAAAAGAAGACTATAAATGATGTTTAAACTCAAACCCATCATTGTGTTGTGTGATTTGATTGTTATATTAGGTTAGAAATCGAAAATTATGATTTCGTGTTTTTGGCCGGTAAGGTCGTAACATGCATATCTTGCCGACTTTTCATAATGACCATGGCGCGATCAAATTTTTTCAACAAATAGGAAGGGTAATTTTTGAATACCTTGCCGGACAAACAACAAATAGGAAGGGTATTTCTAAAATACCTTGCCGGCCAAAAACAAGCAGGAAGGGTATTTTTTAAATACCTTGTCGGCCAATGTTTTTTCAACAAATCGGCTGGGTATTTTTGAAGACCTTGTCGGCTAATAAATTTTTTCTCGTCGTCTCCCGTGTGTCGAAAAAAATAAAGTCGGCAAGGTCGACGAATGAAGATCATGCCGGCCAAAGTTTGGCCTAAGATGATCTTCATTCGTCGACTTTGTCGACTTTTTATACTTTCGGGCGAAAGTGTTGATTTTTGATCTAATTTTGAGTATGATTTCATACAACATGTTTTGCAATCCCCTTTTAGAAGTGTTTGGGTCGTGTGCTTTCATTTCCGTTGCAAAAGATTTTCTCAAAACAAATTTTTTCATAAAAAATCTTCCCAAATAAGTTCAATCAAAAACAAAATTTCAATTCATAAGTTTTAATCCACTCAATTAATCAATTTAAACTCAATTAATTAAGCTAATGAGATTTTTAGTGTTAATTAAATAAGGGTATATTAGCCATTTAGAAAAATATATTTCTAAGGGATGGCTTCTTTTACTTCAAAATGACCCTATTTTGTCTTATTGAGTATACCCCAATTAGTTTGGGTATACCCCAATCTCGCCAGGAAATAAAACCCCTCTTAACCGAGATGCTGCAAAATATTTTTCTATTCTTAAGACTACTCTTACTTTTGTTTTGCTTTTTTTTTTTTTTTTTTTGGAAAATATTATTTTTTTATATTATTATTTTTAATACTATTTTCTAATTATATTTTCCAAAAAAAAAAAAAAAAAAAAAAAGTAAGAAATGCTCAACTCCAACAATACGTGCGTCAGCACGTGCCCTTTACCAGTGTCCTCAATACAATAAAAGATTATTTTAAACACACATCCCAACCAACAAAAAGAATTTATCACACATTAATCTACTAGGAAAAAGTAGGATCTAAACTCAGAACCCTAGTTAGTAATTCTCCGAATCATTCCCGAACGTATCCGAACTGACCGCATCCGAATGATACTTCCGAACTATTTGAACTCCGAACCTAGTTCCCGGATTATATGGACCTCACGAATAATTCGCGAACGTATCCGAACTGACCGAATCCGAATGATTCTTCTGAACTAGATTCGAACGCCCAACCTCGCTCTCCCGTTGGTAACTCTCTGACCGGATTGGTTTTTGTTTGATTTTGTTTATACTTTATATTTAAATACAATTATTCGGTTAAAATTTTCAATTGTTAGTTGTTTAACTTGATGTTTTATGTGTTGATTTTTGTTCAAAAGTCTATAAATTCGCTTTGTAATACATTTATGCGATTAAATTGTTTACTTGTTGGTAAATAATCACGCTAAAATGTTTTTTTCCATCTTATTAGTCTCGTAATAAGGTTATAATACTTATCAATTTATCATATACGTAAGCCGAATTTTAAGTGCCGAACTCACATTTATAAAACGAATATGCACGTACGTATGCCGTTCGAACTATCGTCCGAACAACGAACCGTTGACCGGATTTTTGACCGAACCCGACCTATTCGAATCCGTATAATTTCCGTACGTATGCCGTCCCGAACTACTACCCGTATCCCGAATTGCTAACTAGGCTCAGAACAAGGAAACACATGTCTAAATTGCAGCCATGTTTTTAACATTAGTCTGGAATTAGCCTAGAAAATATTAGAGCTGTAGCTGGACACTGAGTTATAGATATCATAATTTCACAGAGAAATTTGAATAGATTTGATTGCGAAGTTACATTCTACCAAAGATCTTTAAAATCAATTCTAGTCATAACGATTGAAATTCATCATAATTCGTATAAGATACTTCAATGTATGATGTTCCAACGAGACCCAGACTTGGTAACCTTTGATGGATTTCGGAAACTGTGAATCTTAAAAATTTGACCCCTAGTAGCCAACAGGACCTTGATAAGAAACATGAGGCTTCCCAAGTAAGCTTTTGATCCTTTGACAAGTATTTATCAGTTATCAAACTACTGTCATGTGCAGTGTTTTTGGCCACTTCCGACATCTTTGATCCTCCTAACACGATCCTGTCAGCAAAATAAAGACCCATATTAAACATCAAATACAGTGGCATTATCAAGCAGAGAAACTGAAGCATAATAAAATGACACTAGAAAAATTACACATTCTTGTCCTCTTTGCAAGGAAAGAAATTAACCTGCTGAACTTCACCCAATTATTTAGAAAGAAATGTACTTTTAAACACCAGCTTATACTTCACATGGAAATTACTAGAGAGGGTCATGAATGGTCTTAACATCAATTAACAGGTGGTTTAAAAACTCGAAAACTACTTGTTTGTTTGATAGGTAAACGGTGAGCCTCTCTATGGCCTGAGAGGCGTGGATCCCAACAATAATCTCTGGTGTTATTCAAGAGTCCAACATACTGCAGCATTGGAACTTACAAGATGCACTCCAAGCAACCTTAAGGTAGGGTTGCAAATGAGCCAATCATTTATCCAAGCAAGGGTGCAATTCAGATAAAATATTGCTCGATAGTTCCAGTGGAATTTTTACTTACACTACAAATAGGAGAAACACTACAGCAAAACTGAATAATATTCAAAGAAACGGGTAAAAAATGTAAAGACAACAAATCCAAATTATCATAGGCAAGATGGTTGTCCACAGGGGAACATCCACAGGGAAACACTGAGCAGAGTCGCCGTATTGGTTTACATTTGATAAATATAGGCATCAGAGTTGCCTAAAACAGTTGTCACCTATACTTCCAAATGTACCAGCACAAATACTGCAAAAGTCGGGCCAATGGGTAGTATCCTCATAAGATAAATCATGTTTAGCTTCCAACATCCAGAATCGGCAAGTTATTCCATTTAGAGCTAAGAACAGGACAGTCCAAAAAAACCAATCCAAAAACAGGTGATTCATGATCTCAGGATCATTATTACAAAAACTAGAAGTTGGAGATATGTCGACATCTAAAGAGGCTATGTCATTAAACATTTCCATGCAAAAATCCTAACTCTAGGCACAACATTTAGATTCCATATCTTCGGCCAGATTAGGTTCATAAGGATTTGAGTGCAAGGAGACAACAATTCCTAGCAATTCGTAGGTAGACTTCACAGTTATAATATCAGGCCAGTAAAAATTGTCACAAGACAGAATTCCATTAGGCTGTCCAAATGGACTCACTAGAGAAGGTAGAAAATACCTTACTCGGACTGCATTCGAAACGAAAGTGACAGATCCTGAACAATATGAATATTACTTCAGAAACTAAACGAAGATTACCAGTTTATATGTAGGTATCCAAGGTCTCATTCTCTTAAACTGCTGCACCAACGGTTAATCACGGCTTTTTGTTCCTCAACGTCAACTGACTCCATTATCTTCACATCTTTTTCCCCTAATTCCTTCAAAGATACCAAGGTATTCTTGTGAGGGAGTACTTCAATAAATTCTTCCTCAAAATCCACAAGCCTTTTTGAGGTTGAAGCTTTAGCGTCATAAATGCTGAGGTAGTTGTCAGTGTAAGTTAAAACACCGCCGCTCTTCGTAACAGCTAATGGTTCGACATCAACAACCCTGAACTCTTGACTCCAAACCAATGCATGATTGTCATGATTATCATTCTTTTTCTTCAATAGGTACACATCATAACGTATGAACTCTTCAACCTCTTGACTAGTAGCATAAGACAAAAACCCATCCAAAACCCCAATCCAATAATAACCAGCATACTGTGGTGGCGAATGAGGTACTGAAAATTGTACACCAAACTTTTCCTTAGCCAAATCGAAGGTAACCATCACATGATATTCAAAGTCAAACCAATAGAGAAGGCCATTGAGATAGGTAGCTCCTAATGTCCAACATTCTTCGCTACGTCCAAGATTGAACCTTCCGAGGTTTCTCCATCCACTGCTACTGCCTAATGTGTATATGTGGACTTGTATAAACTTGGTCTCCAATATTAATACTACCACTTTATACTGATTGGTCGAAGAAACATAACCAAATCCTATTGTCCAGTAATCACCCTTAATATGATCACTATCAATCTTAAGTAGAGGAAGAAGAACATATTCTTTTGTTATGGGGTTACATATACAAAAAGGTGTATCCCACGATTGTCGAAAACAGGATGAATTCGGAGAAAGACAGACCAACCCGTTACATGAATCAAGAAATCTGGCATACCAAAATGGATTTGGGGAGAAATACATCCTTGTAATTTTCTGAATGGGTGCTGTTAACTCATGATTCTCGTCATATTCAAAATACTGAAATTTTAGAATTCGAATACCATCTGGTTTATACATATTCTTAGTCAAAGCAAGAAAACCCAACTTACCAGAACGAGCAACAGAAGGATGATTGAGATGCTGATGATGATGGAAGTGCGTCTTGGAGAATGATGGTTTCTGAGTAAGATTTCTCCAAGTTTTGCATACACACCTGCAATCAAGAAGTGATTCTACTGGTACACGAGTTAATATGTCGTACGTAATCTCTTCTGGTAGAAACTTGAAATACTCCATTGATGAATGATCTTGGTGTTGATGATATTAAGAATTCTAGGGTTTATGAAACAGAGATGAAATTGGGGTTTTTTTTCCGCTACCAAAAGAGTAAAGAACTACAATACTGGAAGTGTCTAGAATGAAATTGCTTTTTGATACCTTTGTAGTGGGCTCCAAAACACTTCTTGTTTAGATTTTGCAAACAAAGTAAATGGGCCAAGTCATTTTGGGGCAAAATCTTTTGAGACTAGTAGTAGTGACCTAGTGGGTGAGCATTTGGTCTGGAATTCGCGGATTTAGTCGGGACTATCTGTATCATTTCGGGTGGGTTCCCTGAGGATTCGCTAATGAGTTGGATGCGGATGCGATTTTTGAAATCCAACGATTAAGGATTGGGTCCGGACTCCGGATGAGACTTTAAAAATTCGATGGAGATCTGTACCCGTTAGTACAATTTCTGTCAAACCTCTTCAGTATAAATATGAAGTTGATAGATTTGTTTTCTTGCAAATATAGGCATGTCATACTTTGACGAGCTGACAAGACCAATATATGCATAGATGGAAATACTTGATCCCAAGTATACCGAAAAACGTGGGATTTTCTTTCTCTTCAAATTTTGAATAACTTCGTTGCATCACACTAAAATAAATTTTCAAACCCTTAAATAATACAGTCTTACTTATAAAAGCATCCATAAACTTGTTTCCTTTGTTTTTTTGTTAGAGAAGATTGTAGTCCGTCCAAAAATATTTTTATAATATTAAGTCGCTTATTAAAAAAAATATATTAAAAAAAATTATATACATATATATATATATATATATATATATATATGTATGCGTAAAACTAACTTTACATATATTTATTATTATGCCCTCACATATATGTCTATAGTGTATTTATGATAAATTTAAATAGGGGCAAAAAAATCTAAAACTTTTGCACCTTCTTCACTTTGCTACGGTTAAGGGAGTTGGCTTTATATAATATAAAATAGATAGATAGTTGTTAGACATCATCTTGGTTGATTGTCTTAAAAAACATGGAACAAAATGGTTGACTACAGTTTCGCGAAACATGTTGAGATTTTTTAATGCAAATATTTCTGCCATACGAATTTACTTATCAGAGGCATCCGTTGGACACCCATAAAATATGATTCTTGGGGCTGCATTGATCTTTCGTTCAGGATTACGTCCCCGTACGTTCCGTGCATCAAATTGATCATACATAGTTGAATTTAAAATTTACTGGACAAAGCTTGGTTATAATCCTAATGACCACTACACCATTTCTTGGATTAGAAACAGAACTGAGCCGTTATGAATCGGGGTTGTAACGGCCATTGCCTGTTTCAAAACGGCGTATTAAAAATATTTCGTAACAGCAATGGAGCCGTTACGAATTTTGGGTTGTAACAGTGTTAGTAATAGAGTTAAGCCATTACGATTTGACATGTGGTAACTACAGTGTCATAACATGTTCAAGCCGTTACGATTTTTTTTTTGTAAAAGCAAAAAATTTACTGCCAGTCAACATTGACCCGGTCAAAATTGGTCAAGTCAAGGTTGATCGGCAGTTCATTTTCTGCACGAAAATACGTCAGAATTCGACAAAAATACCTACATAAATCTTTCATTTAATCTAAGTAGATTCTACAATACATTCAACATCAATAAAACTTGTTATATTCTTTCATTCAACACAACCAAATTCTACGACATTCAACCAAGTCATTGACTTTGAACTTAAAGAGAATTCCTAAACACTCTTCTATATTCATCAAGTAGTTTAATACTTGAGAGAATTCCAAAGTTTTAGGGGAATACAATATATGTTTAGAAACTTAAATAAATAGCATATAAATAATCTAACAGATGCAGAACTCACATAATAGTCTCTGCCTTCTCTTGCGTCTTGTTTTTCTCTCAAATCTGCAACACATTGAGTTATACACCTGAATAAGGTCCTGCTTATGAGCACCTTCTGCAAGGCAACCTACCACCATCGTCGGATCTACAAGGCAATGAATTGGAACGACCAGACTAGTAAATTAGAAACCTTCAGGCTCATACTTGAGAAATTTGTTTAGAAATTCAATACCGCACACGGAAATTACATAGAGGATTTATTTCTCGTTCTGATTTTCTGTGTATTGTATTATGTTTTCAGTTTTTCTATTTTGTTACAAATTAGAAATTACCAACAAAACATCACGCTACAGAACATTTCCAAAAAGATTGATTACTAATCCTTGAATTTGGTGTAGTGGACCAGGTGCTGCATCATGTAGAAGTGACGTCAAAAATATTCATCATAGTACGCACATCCGTCAATCAAATATATAATCATGCATCATCTATTATAATGTCTTTCCTCTCTAAATCTCCATGTATGTCTTCTTGTCAATACCACTATTGGTTCTACAACTCGCAGTATTTGTCGTGTATTGTACCATGGCGCTGGTGATTGTTCTCTCACCGACTGAAACTTTATCCATTTCATTCAACTGCTGCATGCGCGCTTGTTGTTGTTGGAAAAAGCCTAGTGAATCTGTAGGCGTTTCCTATTTCTAAAATTAGGATCCATAAAAACTAAAAAATATTGATTAAAAAGACTGGAAACAATTAGTCTATGGAAGAAATTTGATGGATTGGTGAAAATAAAAATAAACAGTAGTTGTGTGCGTTATTGGATGAAAGGAGAATTTATGGGTATAACAGAGATACAGTCTAGCACATTTCTTAAAAATGTAGCCGTTATCGACCAAAACTTGCCTAACATGCTTTAATTGAACCGATGCACAAACCAAGTTGAGCCGAGCCTCATCTCATGGTTTGGGCGATCGATTCAATCTTGTCCGGAAAACCTTTTCTTCACTGCCCAAAATTGGATTACCCATCCACATGGGTAATCAATCAAGTATGCAAATTTACCGGTCTCCACTGGTCCCTAATAGATAGATGATGTATCTATAAATCAATATATTCGATGTTCTTTGTGGACATAAAATTAAATTCAAATTCAAAATAAAAATATTGTACTATCTCGATTCCATAAGAAATAATTGTTTAACTTTTTCTAGTTTTGCTAATTAAAAATAAATAAACAAGGCTCACTTTTGTGGGACGAAGGGTCATTTTAGAATTGCTAGTGAGCAATTGAGCATAGGAGTCCTGACTCCTGATCTATTCTAACGATGTCTAGGGTCGTGCCGTGCCATGTCTAGCATGGCCGTTTATTCTTTCTGTTCGGGATGGCTATCCGGGAGTTACACAATTCAGTCATTCATTTTAGACCTCCAATTTTTGTTAGCAACTCTTGCATGACTCAACAAGTCTCTCCCTGTCAGTTACATGACTAAACTACTCTACCCTCTAACAAATGCATTTCTTTTTTAAAAGCTATCATCACCGTAATCCAATTCCAAGTAAATTCTCCACCACCTTCATCAAAACAAGAAAAACAAAACAATGATTTGAGACACAGCGATTTTACACTACCACCTCCACTGTTGAAATACATTTCTGTCTTTAAAGTCGGATTTCACTATACAGCGAAGTACTATCCAAGGTCGACATTGGTACCCCTACCGGAGTTGAGAATGATACAGGAAGCTAACTATTAAGGTGTTATCTATGTGAGTATACGTATTACAACACTTGTTTCCTCAAAATTCATTTCCATCAAGAAAATTCGGAGTCTTACCCCAAGTGCCATGAGAAGAAAACAAATACTTAATTCCTCAAAATCTGTTTTTTCTTCACATGGCAACTTGGTGTAAGACTCAGAATTTACTTGATTCTTTTGATGAAACACGCATATGTCATAGGTTATTTCATGGATAACACCTCACCGATGACACTGAGCTTCCAGTATCATCGTGCAACTTCATTAGCTGGGGAGGAGTAACAATTTCGACCTTTGTGTAGTACTCCTCTGGACAGGGAAATCCGAGTTTAGAGACAAAAAAGTTCTTGGA
This sequence comes from Papaver armeniacum, assembly GCA_023531295.1. NCBI lineage: Eukaryota > Viridiplantae > Streptophyta > Magnoliopsida > Ranunculales > Papaveraceae > Papaver > Papaver armeniacum. The sequence continues at coordinate 169,700 of JAJJWW010006670.1, forward strand.
TAGTGGTGGTACTGGTGTAACATTTCTGTATGTCTTCTAAATCCAGTTCTAGAGTCTTCTTCTTTGAGGTAAATTTGGCGTATCTTTTACCAACATATCAGTCGATGGTGCAGTTACCATGAGATAATTATTAGGAAATCAAAAAAAAGTAAGCTTGTTTCTTCGCTTTTCTTCCTACCGGTATAAATTTTTTTGCTCGGTTTCTTCCTACGTACCGAAATAATGTTTCTGACGTTGGATTTTTTCCCACAGTGTAGTCAAAGGTAACAGTAGAAAATTGTTTCTATGATCAGATGTTTGTGAGATGGGATAGGAGCCAGTACTGCTCTGAGTTTGAGGAAATTTTGGCTGAGGATAAATCTGGGAAAGTTTACTACCGTCAGGACTCAGGGATAAGCTTGTTGCTCTTGGTTTAATTTCTGTATTTTTGTTTTGTTTTTGGGCTCTTTAGCCTGTTATTTTTGTTTTGTTTTTGGGCTTTAGCCCAGCTGATTGTAACAAAACAAAAACTGTTTTCTGGGAATATTTCATGTTATTATGATCACTCCTAGCCTATGAAGCACGGATACTTCAAAATTGGTGACGTATCCGTATCGGCAGATATCGGATACTTAGGGATACATGGGGATACGTATCAGATACTCCACTTAAAGTGTCACTTTTTTTTAATTACAAAAAGGATAGGGGATACTCTGGGATACCTCTCAGATACTCTATAAGGGGATACTTCCTATAATATAATTTTTTTTTTGTTATACAAAATCTATATATTTATAAATTTATACATAAAATCTAAAATTCTAAATATTTATAGTTATTTGTAATCATGATCATATTGAATAATTATATCTAAGCATAATAACTAGTTGACTATAAAGAAAAAAGACTTGGTATATATTTTTATGGTGCTTAAAAAAAAAATGGTGCTAGAAAAATTTAAGGCTTATTGGGCAGTCATGTTTTTCATGTTGTTTTAGAGAGAAATCGGAGTACATGTAATTTTATCCATTCAATTAACATAAGTAAGACTAAACCCAAAATCTTTGAAAATTTAATATTTGCTCACTTTAATAATCAAAATAGTATCTATCGAATTTTTTTATTTTATGATTTTTTAGTAGATCATGCATGAATTAAAAATCACCATAACCTGCAGCTTCGATCGTTGGTTGGGCAGCAGCAATGGCACTGGATCGTTGGGTATTTTTGTCATAACAAGAATTTTAATGGAATCACACCAAAGAAAATACTTGATGAGTAAGACGGTTAAGATGTGAAAACAAACATTTCAGAATGCACGCAAAATCCTAATTGTATGATGCAAAGACAGAACTTGGAGAACGTACGTGAAATGGGAAATGCCAATGGTCACCCCATATTATCACTTAACAGTAAAGAGTGAGAATACGTACGAGTACTCCTAAGACATTTTAACGACATCTAATGTCGTGTCTAGCGAGTATATTTAGGCGTCTAAAAAGGGACGGAGCTAAGTAGAGCTCAAGGGTAGCCCCAGAAGCTTCCCTGTTTGTTACAATCTTTCATTTGATATTTCCAAGTTTGTTTAGTAACTGTTGATCGATGTGGTAGGCGTTAAAAATAAATTACACTTTCTTACTACTCAAAATATATAATGAAGCAAGGGCAAGAAAAGGATCGTTCCCACAGAGAGGTCTTGGTTGTCAATATGTTTCGATTTCTTATAATAATACACGGGGGTTTTCTGATTTTTATAAAAATATACTAAAATAAAAGCAAAGAAATAAATCACGCAAATCAAGGATGTGAAAATATTGGATAAAGGTTTCATCTTCAATTGTAAACAAGTTTTTGAATGTATGAATAGAATTCGTATTTAATCTCGCTATCATCAAAAGCCCTAGAATACCTTATTGCAAGAATACTCCGTAAATTTCTTAAGTCATCATCACACACATTAGAGCTGCGTATGTGAAATTTACCTAAAGAATAACCTAACGCCTTGCGCTAATTAAGTTCAATTCCTAGAAGCATTAAGTTTCAGAAATAGGCTAATCAATGCTATTGTAATACATTGCGCATGACAATTCGGACAAAGGTCCGTTTCTACATATGACTACAAGGATGTATCACTACAAACCGTAATCATATCATGCTACTCGTATTCAAGGTTATCGCTCGATGAAAACCCTAAAATAGCTATAGATATGGATGTAAGTTGAATCAATTCTAGACTCGACTAAACAAACATTCAATCATATTGCAATACATCAATCATGCAATTATTATAACCCGTAGAAATCAAACGATAATATTGAGAGAAAACTAATTCATAAAAATCATAACTTGTTTTCAAAATCCAACTACATCTTTAACCAATAATAAAAACTTAGTTACTTGTGTTTTTGGAAATCATCATAGAAAGCAAAGAAAAACTATCATGTGAAACCCTATAAAACAAGTAGAAGCCTCCCTAATGGAGATATCCCTAGGTTTAGAGAAAGAGTTTTCTAGTTATATGCTTCTCCCATTCCAAAAGGATACTCTTTCCAAATTTAGGTCTTCTCAAAACCCATCTCGAAGTGGTCCACCAAGCCCATGTGTGGAAAATACCCGTGTGAAAATCTCTGTCCAAAATTGTCCGACGGAATTGTTGACGTCATCGCCGGAATCCGGTCACAGTCGTCGGAATCCGACCGGAATGGTCATCGGGAATCGTCTTCGGGTAGTCGGCAAAATCAACGATCAAAGCCGGTCAACTCGGTCAAGGGCCGAGTCGGGCGTGAGTCGGGACTCATTATTATAATCGGCTCGGTGAGATGCGAGTCGGTGCTAAGCGGCCGACTTGGTCTACTACGGCCAATGCATAAGCCATTCTTTGCAAGGCTTGAACTTGTCTTTGTGTTGCACCATCATTGTGCGGCACCACTACATATTGAGCCTTCTCTCCCGCAGCTTCAACTCTTTTTGCCAATTATCAACTCGAACACAGAATTCTCAAGCTCTCCCTGCATCTTCTTCATACTACGGACATCACGAACTAACCACAACAGCCTACATCCCTGCACTTCACCGAGCACAAACTACCACTCATTTTCGGTAACTCAGCTCAACGAAAACGAAACACCATGAGCTCAACCCTTCTTTGTCTTGCACTAGGCTTGTGCTTGCAGCAACACATCTCAACATTAAACTCTCGTATTGGCTTCATCTGTAGCTGCAATACACAAAACTCTGTCCTCCTTGTACTTAGTTCATAATTCCACTCCACCAGACTCGAGTTTAAGCCATACTCAAATCTTCGCCTATCGTCTCCATAAACTTGACCCACAGCTGGATATATGCACCTCAAATTCCGTATAATAACCCATTACCAAGACTCGTAAACACCACTTCATTACTGCTTCAAGATCCTCTGCAATCTTAGTCTAACTCATCATCATTTCAGCACCCATTGTGAGCCACAGCAATGACTTCTCATTCTTCCATTACAAAAGACAAACAAACACAAATGCCGCCCACTAGCCCAGAAACTGCACCATCGATGTACAGCTCCAACCATTCCTTATCACTCTCTGCAAAGACAATACAACCTGGACAACAATATCTCGCCTCGCATTAATGCCATACACTCACCACCGCAACCGCAAACCTTAGCGTCGCCTTCTCAGTTATTCTTGCCTTGCCCATTCTGCATCAGTAAACTAACTCGGTTTGAGGTTCATTTTCAACCAATCCGCACGGCTGACTCTTGCCTACAATGAGATCAAGCCATCGGGCTCATGGACCATACAATTACTCGAACCCATTATTTCATATACAGTAACATCATCCCCATCGCAGGCTCAACTTAATCCATTCACTAACATGCATTATAACCTGCAATTCCCGTTTCATCCATCTCCATAAGTTATGCCTCCAATTGCAGCTCAAACACAGCAACAACAGCTCTTGCACACAACCATTCTAACCATCCTGCAATGTCAGTACCACCACAAAGACCATTTCAATCCCATCCATCCCCGCAGCTCAGTTTCACAATCCCAACACTCCATTTTGAACTGCAACAATAACCCAATTGCAAAGATCGATTCAATCTCACAACTCCTGTAATTTCAATCGCAATTTCACCTCCATTCTTCTTCATTGCAGCTTCATTCTCTCATTGCTTCAACAACCACTACCAGGCAGACTCCATCTCATCTATTCGCGCTCAAAACCCAAGTCTTTATTTCTTCTTAAACAACAAGTACCCGTCGAGCTCAATCAACAGATTCCAATGAGATCTCACCACTCGAACTTCAACTCAAACACAACCTCATACCCATCTCTCGTATCCGAGCTTCTCAACCCGTCTCCTTAATCACAAATCACTCAGGATTACTTCACTTATCTTAAATCCCATTTGAATTCGAATCTCAGATCCTTTCTTGCGATTTTTCAATTTCATACTCAGATCGAAACCTATCTCGAACAAGCAACACCATCTCTTCAACAACGTCATCACCTTCTCTCGTTATTAATCTTTCCCTTCTATCAATTTCTCGATGCGGACTTGGTAACGATTGCAAAAAAATCTTGCATCTTTTCTTTATTTCTAGTTCACAATGATTGAGAATGATTTTGAGAATTAGTTTCTCGATTTAGGGTGTAGGAACTAGGGTTCGATAATCACACCCCACTCATTAAATCACTACAAGAAAACTTGGCTTTAGCAACTATTTTCTTACCAACTACAAGTTGATGGAACTCTCCAAAGAACAACTTTCGGTAACTAAAACCAACTCTAGTCAGTATAAACCTCATCCCACCGGTTTTTCTAGCAACGAAAATGGGTAGAACTCTTTAGCAACAATGATTTAACAACCTAAACATCATACTTGTTGTTAATAGCCTCCAACCACCATGTTTTGGCAACCGAAACGCACCTAGAAGGTATATATCTTTTGCCACCTGCCTTAGCCACCATAATAACTGTTAATAGACACCTAAACCAACCATCAAATTATTGGCATCGCAAGTAGCTTTCATCCACGAGAATGTGGCAACTTTAAAGTGCAGTAGATGGTCAATACTTCCAAGCCACTATGTGGAGCCTCCAAGTTAACTGCCGGTAGACATTTGTACCAACCCATCAGTTTATTGGTGTGATTAGTAGCTTTCAGACCACCATAATATGGTAACTCTGCAAAAACATTAACATTCAAAAGGTTTCTTATTTTTAAACAAAATTGGTATTTGCGAGAGTTTATTCTTGAACATCTAAGTGATCTAAATGCATGATCCATTAACATAAGTGGATTCTTTTTGGAAATATGTATATTGACTAGTCATTTTGATCGAGTCCAAAACCTCGCATGACGATATATCATCGCATATATAAGGATCGACTTCATAAATATGATTTAGGTTTTTTTTTGAAGCATGTGATTTAGATAAATGGAATACATTTAAGATAATTTTGTTTTTTGTTTTAATATAATGAACATTGTCTACTATGTAGCTAACTTGGCCAATACGAGTCGATCCCACAAGGAGTTGGCCGGATTGGTGAAACTAAATTTCTAATTATACTAATACTAATTTGAACTAACGGGTAGTCGAATGATCAAAAGATGGATTATTATACCAAAAAAACTAAATCAAAGCAATACATATAGTAGAAACTTAGGCTTTGAATCCACCTCCTAAGGCCAAGCAAGTATGGTGCACAATTTCCCTTCCATATCCCCTAAATGTAGAGAAATGTATAGAAATTCAAGTACTATGGTCTCCCATATCCCTTTAAACAAGGGATATTCGTTCCTTACATTTAAATGTTGATCAAATATGATCCCTTGTAGGGAAGAGAAATCACACGGATTAATGACTGTTCCACTCACTTGGAGTGTTCATAAAGTTTAGGATTAGGTGAGATTAATTCGAGGATACCACTTCTTGTCGTATCACTACGGAAAAATATACATATACAAGTTTGGAGTTTTACAACCTTTTGAAGTTCGAATTATCATTGAGCTTCATATTTATCGATTTCGATGATCTATCTTGCTAAGTTTGAAGAAAGAACCCACCTGAGCTTCATGGTTCATAGTTTTTTTTGTCGTTATACCGAATTTGAAGTTTGAAGTACCCTCCCGGAGCTTCTTGGTTCATAGTTTGTATGTCGTTATACCACATTTGAAGTTTGAAGTCGAACCCATCCAGGAGTTTCATGGTCCATCTCTAGTAATCTTATAACTCGAGTCTACCAAAGTGTGAACTAAAGCTACTTCATGACCTGTATGACTAGTCGAAATTACTTCATGACCTATGTGACTAGTCAAAATTCAAACCGGAAGCACATAGAAAAAGTACAAAAGCACAAAGAAAACACATTATCCGTATGACAAGTCTTAAATCAAATCTCCACCGTCCAAAGATATCCCTAATCCGTATGACCATCCCTAATCAAATCTCCACCGTTCAAAGATTGGTATACGAAACATCAAAAGAAATTTCCCACACTTTGCTGCACTTTCCTCTCATATCTTCGTCTCTAACCTCTCAAAACCTCCGCCTCCCTCAGGAAAAAACCCTAACACACAAAAACGGCTTAACCTTCATTCATTAATTTTGTTCTTCACCTACCACCCTATTCCCCTTCTCTCTATACAAAAAGTTAGCAGTAGATCAGTTTCTTCCTTTATCATCTAGCTGATTTTTTACGGAAGTTAAGATGGAAACGTTTTTGAAATCTCGGGATTCGTAGTCAAAGTTCAATCTATGGTAATAATCGCTTTATTGATGAGCTTTATTTATTGATTTTGATGCGTTTATGAGTAGATCTGGTCCGATTTTCGTCGTTGTTTGTGGTTAGGTTAGAAGTAGATTGCAAATTTGTGAACTGATAAGAATTTTTTGGGATTTTTGAATCGATTTATAGAATAAACCCATGGAAAACCTTCATCTCCTGAGTTATTTCACCTTTGATTTTAAGTTTTAGATTGTAATTGATTTTAAGTTTTAGTGTTTATTTGTATTTGATTTATAGAGAAACCCTTTCTATTTTTCAATTTTGGGATTTTAATTCATCGACTATACTTGGATGTTTAGATTTGATTCACTAATTTTTGGTTTTTATGTTTGTTGGCTAGATCTTCTTTTTAAGAACAAGTAAAGCAACCCAAAGTTTGCTAATGTTACCTAAACTTACAAGCAAAGTTCTAAGTATTGAAAAATTTTCGGCTAATTGAGAACTACAACTTCTTTTCTGAGCTAAAGAATGTCTCCTGAACTACAGCTCCGTCATCATTGATGGAGACAAGGGTTGCAGATACTTCACTAAGGTTTCATACCTTTGCTTTAACTTCTACATCTTTCTAACATTGTTCTATAATGAATCTCGAATGTATCATTGGTGTTACATTTGGAACGTAACTTCAAGGGGTGCAGTGAAAGGATTCCTCGGTGAATACAATAGATACTACAGTCTTTGGTGATGCTTTTGTTGGCTCACTTCTTTGCTCACTATCCAAAGATCCCTCACTTTACGAGGTCTCTGTTTCCTAGTCTTTCTCTACTTATATGTAGGTCTCCTTAGGCGGGTATCGACCGATTTTCACGCAAAACTCCACGCTAATGTCATATTTTCCTAACATAAATATCACGAACGAAGGGAAATTGAAAGAGGCGTTCACACTTGAAAATGCTTGCGGAGAAATCTGTACAACTCAGAAAGTAGCATTTCCAACTCAAAAACTTATCCCGGGCTTCCGGGATGAGAAGGCTACATGTCCGAATGAGAAGAAGAGATCAAGTGTCCGAGTTTATATAGTTTTCTCAATGTGAGTCTATCCAAGACATATCTATTGTCAAAAACATGTTCATATTTCGTACTTTCCGCATATGAGTTCCAGGCCTTTAAATTGAATAATTGGTAAAATGAAACAGATGTGAGAATGGTTTGTTTCAACCATGAAAATAACATGCACACATTGTCAGGCTCGCTCATATTTTTGTATTTTCTTGTATATGAGTTTGAGGCCTTTGATTTGAATAATTGGTAACTTGAATTCTGGTCATCATTTTTTTTTTTTGATTACGAATCTCAAGTGATTTTTCCAAAGAGATTCGTATCCACTCGCTTATTTCTCGTTCCTCATTCAATACTCAAAGGAGTTCTCCGGATTAAACTCGTAGTATCCGCACATAACAAAGTGTCTTCACAGATCAACCAAGAGTATTCCAATAACTCACGGTGATTGCATAATTTATTTTTCGCATTTTACTTCGATTATGATAATATTTCGGTAGTCTATGCTTGTACTTATCTAACCCGAGTTTTCTTTACTTTTTGATTTGATCTTCGGTTTTGAGTAGGGCTGCACAATGGGTAGGGTGGGTAGGATATGGCCCATTTCGCCACCCTACCCGCTTCCTGGCGGGTAAGAAAATTTTTACCCGCCACCCTACCCGCCATTAAACGGGTAAGATCCTACCCGACCCATTAATTGGCGGGTCGGGTAGGATAGGGTGGCGGGTATAACCGTTTTTTTACAATGAGTAATGAAAGTTATATCATAAAATACAATGAGTTTTGGCTATATGGGGAAACAACATGGACAATTTCTGAAAAAGATATACCAACTTCGAGTTCCAAAGTCGGAGGAACCGATAGGGCACCGATGTCTCGATGTTGAAAGAGTTGGGAGTTATCAAACGAGAACGACTCGTTTGAAAGCCTTGCCTCTGTTGCTAGTCTTGCACTCTCCGATTGTGCCATGTGACACATAGAAGGACATGAAGACGTTGTAGTAATCGGAAAAGAAACATGGTCGAGGGAAGACGCCTCTTCACATCTCGTATTGTACAAATTCTTAATTTAGTTATCGACTCTTCCCACCGGTTGAGTCGCTTTTTGGACCCACTTTTGAGATTTATGCATTTAAGTCTCATTTAAGTCGCTCTTGAGAAACAGGACTAGTCGAATTAAAATTAATGAAGATGTCGAGCTTAATCTTATTTTGACACTACGGGTAGGAAATAGCAAGCATATAACATTCCTTGTGGAGGAGTACTTATTGAGTCGGTGTACCACGAGAAGGTAATTCATAGCACCTACCCAAAAGATTAACTAATGTACATAGTTCGGCACCTTAAGCTAACATCATGAGAGGGTAACGTGGAGATATAAATTACGGTAGAGGATCATATATGACATCTCGATGTGGTTCCAGTAACCATTCACAAAGGCAAAGGGTATAGTATCATTAACAAATATGTTTCCAAAATTCAAAGGGGTATAGTAACTGAAATTCTAGTTACCTAGGAGACGTCATTACCCGCACCTTATGGTAAACAACTAATTTCACACGAAAACGGCTTTCTACGCAAGCAAACTCATCTTGCCGCAAACCGGCATTCATTCCCAGAATGGCTTGGGCCGCACCTTATTCGCATCCGCACCATTAGTCAAGTATTGACTTGTCACTTATCGGATCTCGTTCCTCCAAACAAGTAAAAATTACCCAAGAGGAACATAACTAAAAAGACAGACGATTTTGCCACAAGAAAAAGATAATAGTGAAATGGACTCCCAAAGAACTAGCTTTATGGAAGATATCTTTAAAAACAACGAAAAAATGTGCAGGAGAAAAAAACATTGGAATGGTTATTTTGTCTTTTCAATATAAGGTGGGTAGGCGGGTAGGGTAGGATAATTTCAAGGTTTACCCGTCACCCTACCCATTTAAGGGCGGATAAAATCTCTAACCATCACCCTACCCGCCAAATAGTGGGTAGGATAGGATACGGTTAAAATATTGGCGGGTAGGGTAGGATTGGCGGATATGAGTAGGGTATGTGCACCCCTAGTTTTGAGATTTGAAGATGAAAATCATGAAGATGCACATATTAAATCTATGGCACATATTCACCAACTCAGGCACCACCACCACCACCACTGAGGCACATATTAAATCTGTTAGATGAAGAAATTAAAACATAAAATCGAGTCTCGTCTCCGCCCTCTCCTCCTCGTTCATTCCTCTTAACGATCTCTTTTTTGCCTCACTCATTCTCGGATCTGTAACCTCATCTCCGAAAATTGTTTGGCAAATATAGATCGTTGATACTCGTTATTAAACTTGTGATTTCTCAATGTTTACCGTTATTAAACAAGACAGAGCCACGATAATGCAAGTTGTTATCGAGTGAATAAAAGAACTAAGAAGAACAATGGATGGGTAAACGAAGATGTTGGTAGATGTCCGTATCTTGTTTCTCTCTATCAGATCCGACAGAATCAAGGAATTATTGTAGCAATGGCTCCTCGGTAAGATTCATAACAAAGAGTATTAGTATTTTGTTGCTAGATTGTTTGTTTTTCATGATTTAGGGTTGTATTCAAGAATTGAGATAGTGTTCTAAACTGGGTTTGGGTGTTGTCTTGATTTCTTGGATTCACCAACGAAGAAGAAGTATCAAAAGATTTACAAGCAATTAGGCAATTTCATGGTTCGTTTTATGATTACTTTATTTCCTTCGATTTTGATTTTATATCGTTTTATTTTGTTTTAATTATGGGGGTTTTCATGAAAAATAAACCCTAAGTTTTTTAATTTGGGTTTGTACTCATTCTTAATGAGTTTTTTAAAAGGGGGTCAGAAGTGAACTGGAGAATTTGTTGAGGTAATTAACGATTGCCTTCTTAGTGATGCTTTAGCTAAGTAATGTTTGGTTTGGTTCCAATTTTAACTTGAGTTTTTGTTTGGTTTATAGTTACAACTTTCTTTATAGTATGAACTCGAGAAGCTTTTTGCTTTGCTTTTTTAGATCCACAAATTGTTGTTGTTTGTGTGTAGGAAATGAGGTGGAAGATAGTATGGATATTAAGGATTGTTTTCCAACTCAAAATTGTTGGTAGGAGGTGAAAAAATGAAGGGTTGGCACTCAATAACTAGGGTGTCTTTTCACTACTATGAGAAGACACGAACAACAAAAGGGGTAATAGTTCCTACCTTCGTAATATATACATATATATTTCGGAAATAGTATCATTGGTATGGTTTGAGCCATTTTTGCAAGTAGAATTTGATAAATAAAATGGTTTCTGTTTTTATTGTAGGTTGATGTTGGCTAAGATAAAGTTTGGTTTCAACACTTAGTGATGTTGGAGCCCATTGTCATGAATTCCATTTTCCACGAGATTCATAACATGGATAAAAGTAGAAAAAGTTGCATCTTCTTGAGGACTAAAAGGGGATTGTTTCCGAGATGTCAACAATAACTTGCACAAGTCCCCCGAAATCCATCACAAGGGGCGTCGGATTGCCATGACCAAATCCAACCAAGAAGATGATGCTTCTACAAAATGGTCTTATAGTACGTACATAATTCTACTTCATGTATGTTTTATCTTTTATTATTCACCATATTTGTTGAGATATATCGAAAGTCGCTAGTAGTGCTATCTACTTCATGCGTTGTGTTCGGCTAGTTTTAAAGCTTTTGGATACTTGGTGTCCAGCACCTGTAGACCTTTCCTTGTACCTGTCAATATAGTGACTTTTGAACTGCGTTTACCATGTCCTCCTTAGGTTATAGTTGACTCCATCTCGGGTAGGGATGTGTAACACTAACAAAGTTCAATTAGTGTAGTTTCATTTGTCATTCTTGTTATATGTCATCCATTTGCTATAGAATGTTGATATTAAAGTGATCAAGAATTTTTATGTTGAAACTTGGAATCATCTCGTTGATATTTAAACTATTCCGGTCTCTCTAGGCCCTGAAGCATTTCTTATCTATTGATATCCGCTCACATGACCATAGGGGTGTCATTTCATTTGTTGGTTTAAAGTATTTACATGATTCATTGACTTTGACATTTGTAGGTACCGATTGTTGATACGAGAAATTGGTGTCTACATGAACTTATTAAAAACAATGCTTTGTTGTTATTGATGTTTGCATAAACTTGTTATCATAATGTGCTTAGTCACCTTGAAGTTAATAGATTATTGAAGGTTCATATCTAGTTTCACAATGTGAATTTTGTTCATATAAAAGTGTTTTCTGGAATTTAAGAATTCCACCCAAGGCCTAACTGATGTTTCTGTTTCATGTGCCAGGTCCAGCTTTGTATATGTTCTGAGGGAACGTATCAAGAAGGGGTCACAGTTGTATTCTTCTGAGCCTACAGAACCATATCTGTCATCTCAAAACTCGGAAATAATATGGTTTGTGGATGACGGTGACACCAATGTGTATCGTGCAACTATCCACAAAATATTTAAAGGGAATCACATGATGGACCCATCATTGGTGCTAATTTTTAATTCAATCCAAGGATTGGGAAATTGTGTTTCTTAAGGTATAATTTCAACTATTTTGCTGATTGTGCTATTTTTTTATTCAATCCAAGGATTGGGAAATTGTGTTTCTTAAGGTACAATTTCAACTATTTTGTTGATTTCTTTGTGTTCACTTTTGATCCCAGTGTATATACCTCATGGTCTTAACAAACATATTTGGTGTCTATAGGTCATCCAAAAAAGTGTGTGGGCGGGAAGAAACGTCTCGGCCGGCTTTCCAAGTGGAAAATTGAGGGAAGTAGTTGCTCTTGTGCGGTCCTTGCTAGTTGAAGAGCGGCCAAAGCGGATGATTGTCACTTGTAAGGGAATGCTTGACTGGAGGTCCACTTTCTTGATTTCCCCAATGTGTTTATCGAAGACGGTGAGTTTCAACTTAGTTCCGGGCTTGCTTGAAGATTGAGAAATTTGGTGATTTAATTCTGAAGGCGACTGAACCACAATGCTTCTGTTAGTCTCTTCGATGAGTGGCTGAACGTAAGTCTCGTTTCATATGTTTTTGTGTTCAACCAATGGGAATATTATGTGTATGTGTTCTGTTTTCGTTCAAACAAGGGACGACTAAGAATTTACTTAATGCAGGTGAAGGTTTCTTTGAGGGATTACACTCATATTATGCCTGAGAAGAAGAATGTGAACGGACTGCACCGACCCAGTCCCGGGATTCGTGATATTATTCTTGGTGCTGAGATTACTCCACCCTCACAACAACGTCGGCGGATACAAGAGATTGAAAAGCAACGAATTAATCAAGCCGGTGACAACTTGGTCACAACAAAGATTGAAAAGCACCGAGAATTAACCAAGCGAGAGCATGATTTCTTGAACGACACTGGAGCGCTTGGGTTTATGGACTCCTCCATATTTTCTCTGAATTTTAATTTGAGGTATATGCAGATAAATCCAATAAATTTTGTTTGTAGTGTCCCTTCAATTTGTTGAACTTAAATTTCATGAGGAAGTTGTTAATGCAAGTGAGTAATACTTACAGGGTTAAAGAAGGGGCTCTTACTGTGTCATTTGCCTTATCAAGGAGGACGACTGTCTCAAACTTGGAGTTCTGCTGGAATTTTACGTAGAGGTGGTGTTGGTGATGCTCTCATCGGGGAGCACACGGACTCAAGAGGAAGATGAGAGAACATAAAAGAAAGCGGCGAGGTAGTTTACATTTTACTCAAACTAAGTAATTACATTGAAGGTTTAAATGGATGGAAGGCTTTTTCATGTTTTTAGTGGTAATTATATTTTCATGGATCATTGGGGAAATATTTCACTGGATCCGAATGAGGTAGGTTTTGATGATAATTCTGAACCTTAAACTTTTGATACATCAAACACCTATTAAATTCTTTCAAGTCTATAACAACTCTCTTTTCAGGTACAAATAGACTCATGTTTCATTGTTGTTTCCTTTTCAGGTAGTTTAGATTTGAAGGAATTGGAGAGGAACTCGTAAATCTGTTGTTTGTGGCGGCTCCAGCGAAGGAAGCTAAATCAGCAACCAAGAATGCTCGTCAAGAAGTGAAAAGATGGGTGGGCAACAAAGCCAAGAAATCTGAGATGAAGACGGTACTCACTCCTCTAATTTACTGGTAACTTCTTACAATTTTGATTACATTTTCAGAATTTGGGTGAAATTACATTAGATTTGATCCTGAATTTGTAATTCATTAATGTTCACCTGGTAAATGATGTTTAATCAATGGTGCAATGTTGTGCGTGTATCAATTTTAATGATGCATGGACACAAAAATATGCATATAGGTTCTATCTTTAAAAATACTCAAATTGTTTTGCATGGAATGTAAGCATGTGGCCCTGGTGATTTTGCATTTTAGGAAGCATATATATGAGAACTAAACAAATTGTATCATGTTTGTTGTTGTAATAATACTTCATTACTTCGGTTTACAGGCCCATAAGATCAACCATCAAATGGATGTTGAAGGTCTAAAAAGAGGTGAACAAGGACAAAAAGTTCATGCTTGAAGTCCCTTGGTTCAAAAGCAGTGTCAATTGTTGCGGCATTTGATTAACTTATTTGAATACTTGTGTAAATTCTTTGTAAATTCATAGGGTGCGGGTGCAAGGTTAACTTGCTGAATACTTGTGTAAATTATTTGTAAATCCATAGGGTGCGGGTGCAAGGTTAACTTCTTGAATACTTGTGTAAATTCTTTGTAATGTATCATTTTTCAAATATGTTCTAATTGTAGTGAATGAAAATAATGAATAAAAGCAAATATACGAATAAAAGAAATTTAGAAGTTGTTTTTGTTTATTATTTTATTCTTGAATAATACTCTACCAACACCTTAAGCTCAACTGGTAACGGTGAAACACTTGAGCAACTTAGTTTGTACTAGCTTAAGCCCTTTGTCAACGACACCAATTGCATATTTGACGACTAAAGCACCTACCAACTTAACATTTGATGGCAACAAATCTTCTGACGACACATTAAGTAATTACAAGACTTCACCGATTTGTTTATTCTAAATTTGGTAACCTTGAGTAATTTGAGATTTCAATGCCCAAAACCAAGCAACCAGATATTTAGCGGGTAAACACATTAACCAACGAAAATTAAGTGGATAAAACACTCAACCATCCAAACGTTTAGCGGATAAACACATTAACCAACGAAAATTAAGTGGATAAAACACTCAATCATCCAAACGTTTAGCGGATAAAATTTTGTACCCTCAAGCCGAAATGCATAGAGCAACGAAAATTCAGTGGGTTAAATACTTTATCAATTGACATAGTTCTATAGTTGGCCGCATCTACCAACAATGTCCAGGTCTTCAACAACAGATATTTTTGTGGGTTATATATTTCACCAACAAACACTTTATATGTTCTACCAACTACAACCAGTGCTTACCGAAAAGTTGTGCCAACCGGGACTTGAGTCGCTTCATTGAAGTTGAAAGATATTTGTACCAACGAATGGTTGGTATAAACCTTTAGCAAATAAGCCTTCACCCACAGAGCGTATCCGTTGCCATGTCTTTGTTTATTCATTCTGAGCTCCGACCACTCAAAACGGCCTGTACCAACCGATTCGTGATAGTCGCTAAAGTCCAATTTTCTTGTAGTGAATACCCCAAGAGGGTGCCCTATAACGGATGGTCACCCCTTAACCTCACTGGCTGCTTTTTATTTCTCCTCCAAAAGAGTTGCCCTTTAACCATGATTCGTCTCCAGGATAGTGTTCGCCCATTTTGCTCAAATTGAGTGACTTCTTCTTCTTTTCCTCCACGCGACTCCAGTACCTAATAACTCAAACACTCGTAAAATACATAATTCACACGAAAAGTAACAAAGAAAGCATAACCAATAGATATTAAATCAAGGTGTATTCTCGCACCTATCAAATTCCCCACACTTAGACTTTGCTAGTCCTCGAGCAAATCAAATAAAACAATTATAAAATATACATACAACTCCGTGTCGTCGAGGCTACGATCACTTTTAGCATAAATAACAAGCCTTTAAACCACTAGGTGTCCCTAGTGGACGAGTTATAGTCTCGTGAGGGTTTACTAGAGATATACCCACAGAACCTATTTTTCCAACTTACTAGTTATCCGTAATGATAGCATCCAACGCGCTAAGAAGACATAGAGATTTTGCACACTAGTAATAATAAATTAGACACATAAATGAACACAATCTTATCCTTAAAAGTTGAGAGAGAAATAACCATCCCTTCTCGAAAGAAATTCGGGTTCGGAGTGATCGAAAGTCTTGACTCAGCCTCACAAGAAAGGGTTTTATGAAGTTGCTCTCAATAATATACAACTTTTATGGGTCACACATGTGTCCGGTAGGAATGAAGAGAGAATCTGAGACACGTTGAATGGTAGGAAGGCATAACCCTCCGAATTGTTTTGAAAACCCACTTCTTTTATTCATTATGAAAACCCAATTTTCTGACGATCTCTAAGAAAGGAAATCAACCACTTAATGAAGGTGGGAATATGCTTACTTACCTCGTTATCCGTTCGACGTGCAGCTAGCACCACTCTCACAGCATCCATAGAAACGTCTTCGGTCTTCAATCGGTGTCTTCATCTTCGTCTTCGGTCTTCAACTCTTGATGATAACTCTTGAACTTCGTAGAATCTTGACAATATGATTCTTTCCTCTAATTCCTTGTTGCTTGAAACTTCATTATAGATATTTCTTCTTTCCATTGGCTTTATTGAAAGAACAAAACTAAAAACGAACTATACAAACCCAAAATATGATACAATGAATTTTCTTGTCTCTTTTTTTTTTTATGAGACAAGAAAAATAAAACAAATACCAAATGAAAACAAAACAAAACAATAAAACTATTAATGAACCTAAAGAAATTTTCTTTTCTCTTGTATTGTCTTGTCTTTTTTTTTTTTTTTTTGGTAGACAAGAGAAAATAAAATACAAATAAGATAAGATAAAATAAAATAAAAATGTAAATACAAAGGCCATGGTGTAAGTACTTTACCGATTGATTCTTCACAACTTGTATGTCTTGATATCATAAATTTCTCGAACTCTCATCCTTGATAATCTTCGCTCTTGTACAATAGTCTTGACTTATAAAATTCCACTCATTGTCTTGTTGCTTTACTTGAATCGAAATCTGCTCATTTAATCTTGTTGCTTGTAAACCTTGAACGTCTTCAACTTCCTTCAAATTTGTGATGCTACTCTTGTTGTTGATGATGGTGTTTATATGGACTGTTGGTGTAGAGAGAGATAAGGTGGATGGTGCTAGCTTGCCAACAAGATTACAAGTGGTATGTAAGTTAGCAATTCGATGTCACCATTATGATTGACAAAATTAGCACTCAAGAGATCAAAGTAGTGCTTCTATTGGTGGGAGGTTGGGTAGTTCACCATTCTACCGGAGTTTACGTACGGTGACACACACTCTAAAAGCACAAATTTAGACGGGTACAAGAATTGAAGGTCGGTGCCTCACATTATATAACATGGGTAGTCTCCACTATAAGGGATCACTACTCTAATACCGAATTCGAGTGCACCTTATTTGCCATCGGCATGGTTAAATCAACTTTAACTCTCATACAAGCAAGAAACCTGATCACGTTCTTGTCATCTCTAAGTTCAGGTCACTCTTACGAGAATCTCGATGTAATCTTAGCGACATGTATACTATGTGACTCTAAACTAACTACAAGTTGGAGTTTTTTATTCACTATTTTACACAAAAGTTGAAAATTTACAATGCAAATGCTTAACCACTCCTCCACACTTAAACTTTACATTGTCCTCAATGTAAATTGAATCGTCCAAAGAAAGTCAAGGTGGGAAATCATATAACAATAAGCGACAAGAAAAAAAAATAAAAGCAAGAAAAGAAAAATTAAAAGATAAGAGATACAAAACCTATGGGTTGCCTCCCATGCAGCGCTTGGTTTAAAGTCGTCAGCCCGACTATGTCCTTGCAAGATTCATTCCCCATATACCAACAATCTAAAAATTTGGGGATCCTTCCATAGAACCTATTTTGCAAACACTAGCTTCACACAAATATTAGTAATATAAAATAGAAACGAAGCTATTAACCGATAAAAGCTTCCCCCACACTTATTCTTGTCCACACTTGGAAGTGTATAAAGAATATAGAAGTCGGTTACTTCCACGGTTTCTTGTTCCAAAACCTGCATAGTATGAGAATCAAGTATCTCTAATGGAGGATATCGCGAAACAAAGTCATTCAACAATATTCTCGAAGCACATACATTCAAACCAATAGGAGGTAAAGGAGAATAAACAATAGGCAAAGGGTTAGAAAAAACTTGCACAATCTCTTGTATCACGGAATCCTCTTCATCCTTGAAAAACTCAAGTGAATTATTCACCTCTTTTATATCATGGTCCTCTATCAAACCTTGCAACCATTCTTCGTCGGTTTCTGCCTTAACCAAAATCTCGGCATCAACATCTTCATTACAATCACTTGTAAGCTCAATTTGGTCTTCCATAATATTGGTCTTAACGGTCTCATTCTCAACACACTCATCATCAATAGACTCAAACCTTGTTGTAAAGTTGTCATCAAATATCTCCAAAGGTTGGTCCTTTTAACACAATCATCTTCGTCTTCATTTTCAGACTCACCATAATAAGAATCGTCGTCGGTTTCCCAACCCTTATCACGACGTCATTTAAGTTCCATATGAATGGTCCTACTAATTTCATCGACAAGCTTTTCCGAGGCTCCATCATCTTCCAACTTGTAAAATTTTCAAGCAAGTTTCTTGACGTTCACACGCTTACCACCGCTGGCTACAATAGAGTTCTCTTTCGCATGACTCTTCCCTTTGAATGAGTGAATGATCATAACTACGACCTGGAGTCGGGTAAGAAGATATGTTCCAAAAATTGGTTTGTGCGACGTTCTCTCTATCACGGTCAAGTTGGTCTAGCCTTTGTTGCATGTCTTGTAATCTATTCAAAATCTTCATACAACTCGAATAAAGACAATTAGAAGTAGAATTATTATACCACCTAGGTGCTTGACTTACATACGCACTACAAGGTTGTTGTTGGTATGTATGAAAATCACCATAAGGTTCTCTAGGATATGCATCATAACCAATAAATTGGTTTTGATTGTATCCCATAGATGGTGGGTAATTGTCATAGTGTTGAGGTTATTGAAAACCGTATCCATTGTTCCAATATGCTCCTTCCATAATAAGTACCTGAAACAAGAGTTCTCAAAACTATGTCAAAAACCAGAAAATAAGAAAAATAAAACAAAAACTAAAAACAAAACAAAAAATAAGAAACCAAAAACAAGTGACAACCGCCGCCTCCCCGGCAGCGGCGCCAAAATTTGATCGCTGTTGTAGGCGTCAAAAATAAATTACACTTTCTTACTACTCAAAATATATAATGAAGCAAAGGGCAAGAAAGGATCGTTCCCCAGTAGAGGTCTTGGTTGTCAATATGTTTCGATTTCTTATAATAATACCTGGGGGGTTTTCTGATTTTTATAAAAGTATACTAAAATAAAAGCAAAGTAAAGAAATAAATCACGTAAATCAAGGATGTGAAAATATTGGATAAAGGTTTCATCTTCAATTGTAAACAAGTGTTTGAATGTATGTATAGAATTCGTATTTAATTTAAGCTATCATCAAAAGCTCCTAGAATACCTTATTGCAAGAATACTCCGTAAATTTCTTAAGTCATCATCACACACATTAGAGCTGCGTATGTGAAATCCACCTAAAGAATAACATAACGCCTTGCGCTAATTAAGTTCAATTCCTAGGATCATTAAGTTTCAGAAATAGGCTAATCAATGCAATTGTAATACATTGCGCATGACAATTTGGACAAAGGTCCGTTTCTACATATGGATACAAGGATGTATCACTACAAACCGTAATCATATCATGCTACTCGTATTCAAGGTTATCGCTCGATGAAAACCCTAAAATAGCTATAGATATGGATATAAGTTGAATCAATTCTAGACTCGACTAAACAAACATTCAATCATATTGCAATACATCAATCATGCAATTATTATAACCCGTAGAAATCAAACCATAATATTGAGAGAAAACTAATTCATAAAAATCATACCTTGTTTTCAAAATCCAACTACATCTTTAACCAATAATAAAAACTTAGTTACTTGTGTTTTTGGAAATCATCATAGAAAGCAAAGAAAACTATCATGTGAAACCCTAAAAAACAAGTAGAAGCCTCCACAATGGAGATATCCTAGGTTTAGAAAGAGTTTTCTAGTTATATGCTTCTCCCATTCCAAAAGGATACTCTTTCCAAATTTAGGTCTTCTCAAAACCCATCTCAAGTGGTCCACCAAGCCCATGTGTGGAAAATACATAGTGTGAAAATCTCATCCCAAAATTGTCCGATGGAATTGTTGACGTCATGTGGAATCCACGTCAGATCGTCGGAATCCGACCTAATGGTCATCGGGAATCGTCTTCGGTAGTCGGCAAAATCAACGATCAAAACCCGGTCAACCTCGGGTCAAGGACCGAGTCGGGCGTGAGTCGGGGACTCATTATTCTAATCGACTCGATTGAGATGCGAGTCGTGCTAACTCGGTGACTTGGTTTATTTCTCAAGCCAAGGCATAAGCCATTCTTTGCAAGGCTTGAACTTGTGCTATGTTGCACCATCATTGTGCAGCACCACTACATATTGAGTCTTCTCCTGCAGGCTTCAACTCTTTTCTGCCAATTATCAACTCGAACACATAATTCTCAAGCTCTCCCTGCATCTTCTTCATACTACGGACATCACGAACTAACCACAACGACTACATCCCTGCACTTCACCGAGCACAAACTACCACTCATTTTCTATAACTCAGCATTTCGGTGACAAAACACCATGAGCTCAACCCTTATTTGTCTTGCACTAGGCTTGTGCTTGCAAAGAACACATCTCAACATTAACCTCTCGTATTGGCTTCATCTTAGAGTTTGCAATACACAAAACTCGTCCTCCTTGTACTTAGTTCATAATTCCACTCCACAGACTCGAGTTTAAGCCATACTCAAATCATCGCCTATCGTATCCATAAACTTGACCCACATCGGATATCCGCACCTCAAATTCCCTATAATAACCCATTACCAAGATTTCGTAAACACCACTTCATTCTCGCTTCAAGATCCTCTGCCAATCTTAGTATAACACATCATCATTGCAAGACCCATTGGTAGCTTCTGGCAACAACTTCTCATTCTTCCATTGTAGCACAAACAAACGCAAATGCCGCCCACTAGCCCAATAAAGCGCACCATCAATGTACAACTCCAACCATTCCTTATCTCTGTTGCAACACAATACAACCCAGACAACAATATCTGCCCAGCATAATGCCATACATTCACCATCGCCAGCTCAGAACCTTAGCTGCCGTTTCGTATTATGCCTTTGCCTAATTCTCGCCATGCGAACTAACTCGCCTTGAGCTTCATTTTCAACCAATGCCGCCACATTAGCTCTTGCACGCAATGAGCTCAAGTCATCTGGAACTGTGGACCATACAATTACTCGAACCCATTTTTTCATATACAGAATAAACATCCCCATCGCAGCTCAACTTAATCCATTCACTACTGTGCATTATAACCCGCAATTCCCGTTTCATCCATCTCCATAAGTTGTGCCTCCAATTGCAGCTCAAACAAACAACATCAGCTCTTGCACACAGCTATTCTAACCATCCTGTGAATGTCGCATTACCACCACAAAGACTAGCTCAATCCCATCCATCCCCGTAGCTCAGTTTCCCATAATCCCAACACTCCATTTGAATTGCAACAATAACCCAATTGCAGAATGGGTTCAATCTCACAACTCCTCTGTAATTTCAATCGTAATTTCACCTCCCGTTTCTTCTTCATTGCAGCCATTCTCTCATTGCTTCAACAACCACTACCAGCAGACTCCATCTCATCTATTCTACTTTCAAAAACCCAAGTCTCTTATTTCTTCTTAAACAAATAGTACCCATCGAGCTCAATCAATGATTCCAACAAATCTTACCACCGAACTTCAACTCAAACACAACCTCATACCCATCACCGTATCTCGAGCTTCTCAACCCGTCTCCTTAATCACAAATCACTCGGATTACTTCACTTATCTTGAATCCCATTTGAATTCGAATCTCGGATCCCCTTTCTTGCAATTTGAATCTTCTTTCAATTTATACTCGGGATCGAAACCTATCTCAACAACATCATCATCTCTTCAATGTTGTCATCACCTTCTCTATTATTAATCTTTCTCTTCTATCAATTTCTCGTCCGACTTGGTAACGATTACAGCTGACTTTGTATCTTTTCTTTATTTCTAGTTCACAATGATTGAGAATGATTTTGAGAATTGGTTTCTCGATTTAGGGTGTAGGAACTAGGGTTAGATAATCACACCACTCATCGAGATACCCCATTAGGTGCCCTACATATGAGATGGTCACCCCTTAACCTCAGTCAGGCTGCCTTTTTATTTCTCCTCCAAAAGAGTTGCCCTTTAACCATGATTCGTCTCCGGATAGTGTTCGCCCATTTTGCTCAAATTGAGTGACTTCTTCTTCTTTTCCTCAGCGTGACTCAGTACTGGCAACTCAAAAACACTTGGCAAAATACATAATTCACACGAAAAGTAACAAAGAAAACATAACCAATAGATATTAAATCAAGGTGTATTAACCTATCATTTTGTTACATGACTCACCAACTCCTCTCTGCCCTCCTCTCGGTTACATGATTATACTTTACTGCGCTCAGCCTACATAAAGAAATTCATTTGTCTATTTAAAATATCATCCCACCTAACACGATTCTAAGTAAAATCTCCACCATCTTCATCAAAACAAGAAAAACAAAACAATGTTTTGAGACACAGCAGTTGTAGGATCAAAATATCGCACAACACATTTTTTAGGGTGCGAGATGCATTCATTTCCTTATCCTGCGAGAATGTACCAAGAGTCTGCGAGAATGTAACAAGATCGCGAGAATGTAGAAAGGCTGAGAGAACGTGAGCTGTGCTCCACTATATGTGTACATGTCTACTATGTGTATATAAAGAGAAGGGGGAGAGAGAAAAGGGGGATACACACTTTATAGAGAGACACACTTTAGGAGGACACTAGTAGAGAGAAAAATAGAGAATTTGTATTATTATTATCTCATTCTTCTTATTTTATCAACCTAGAGCTCCAAATATTCATTAATGGAGTCTCAATGTAATCCAAATGTATTTTCTAACATTAATCATAGTGAACAGAACCAAGTGGATGTAGATCACATTGATCGAACCCACGTAAATCTTGTGTCTTATTTTACATTTCATTATCTTTATCTTTATTTTCATGTTAAATAAGTTTAGATCTAGAAATTAGTAATGGGGTGTTAGTTGGGGATTTCCTGCTGACTACAATAATTCCACTACCACCTCCTTTCTTTGAAATACATTTGTCTTTAAAAGATATCATCATCTGGCAATCCAGAAACTGCTAGACTTGTAGTCCTTCCCATTGCGAGAAATCATATAAAGTACTACCTCACAGATCTCTAAAGATAAGCGAGGTTTGTGTGTGGAGGGAGTACTATGTTCAGGTATCTACAATGATTAACAACACTAGTATATATTTTAATGTTTTTCGATGATGATTAGGAAGAACAAGAGCGGTCGAAAAACAAGGAAAATGTTGATTCTCTACTTACATGGAAAGAGTTGAAATCAATGACTTATATGTTGCGGTACTCGGTGTAACTAGTTCCTTATATTCACGTTCACATCACATGTTTTCATTTACGGTTTTGTTTTGTATCGATCGATAATTAAAGTGGGAATCTTATACTACCTCACTTACGATGGGCCTTGATAAGTACCCTTATGGACCTTTACAAATACCCCTAATGGCATAGTGAAATTATTAATAAAATCATAATTCCTATAATTCCATATTTAACCTTCATCATTTGTTCTTCATTTTGAAAAACTTAGAAGAATTTTCATCGCCTCCACCACCACCATCTCCGTAACTTTCACACTACCCATCATCTCGATTGCCTCCCACCATGACTGCCAACACCACCTGAGTCACTCATGCCAGCATTACTATCAGGTAGATCCATTGTGGGTGTTAATTTTATGTTTGATTTAACTGATTTTCAAACGAGTCGAGAGATCGATTTGTTATTTTGGTTTTGATTTCATTATTAGAGTTGGATTAATCGTATGTTTAAATCAGTAGGCTTGATTCATATTTCATAATTTTCGACGTTATTAGTTTTCGAGATATGGAAAATCTATTTTGAAGATAGATACGATCGACATGAAGATTATGTCAAAAAGGTAAACAATGAATTTAATGTTTAAACCTAGTTTCATTTCTTATGCAATTTGATTTTGATTTGAATCAATAATTTCGTGAGAATCTATTTATAATCTTGATATTTCTATATGATTAGGAATTTGATTGAATGGGGAATGAATTTGTGGCTTCGGAGTGAGGAAAATAGCCTGAAGAAATTGAATTGATTTTAGTGATCAAATCATAATGTTACTTGAAACGAGTATATGCGGGTAAGAAAAAAAAATGTAAGTTTGTCTGTATGTTCATATTTAATTGATTGCAAAATTTAGTCTTGGGATTCTTGGTATAGTCGAAATGGTAAGTAATTGCTAGTGGTGTTGTGTGTTGGGTAATGGAATTGAATAGTTTTCAGTATTGAATTCTTAAAATGAATTTGTGAAACCAAACATGAAACTTTATTCGTAGTCTTGTGTGGATGATGGCGAGTGAATTCTACTTATTAATGGTGGATATAATCGATGATTCCATTCTCTTTCATTTGAGAACTCCCATGAAGTTTCTTAATTTGGAAAAGGCTTTGTTGTGTGCATTTGTTCGCTATAATCTTTGTCATGATGCTCGGGTCACAAAGAAAAAATAATTAATTAGGAATACTTACTTGTCAAGGACGTAAAAGATGGGAAATTTTTCCTTGCGGGGAACGTGATGTGTTTGGCAGAAAAATCTTTTATTCAAGACTGCGAGGAATACTTGCTTCCAGCTTCTAGTCTTGCTTGTGCTAAGGTCGGTCTTTTGATGCACATTGAGTTTCTTTCCTTGCAAGTAATCTCCTAATGCGTTGGTAAAGTTAAGCTCTAACTATATCATATGGTTATATGAAATCATCTTTGAGATGCTTTTGCTTACACTAGTTTTATTTATTTGAGTTGGTATATTTTAGGTTGATATTAGGAGTTCATAGGGGAACATTATGGCTTTGTAGAGTGGATATAAGAGAAACTAGAGTACTTCAATCATCATTAATTAGTTAATTGTAATATCATCGTCTACTGTGGTTACTTAATTATGCAAACCTTTGTCATCTCTATTTCGTAATGTGCCATTTTTATTTCTAAAATACGTTTTTAATCTACGAAAAATTTGGCTCAAGGATCAAATTGAAACCACCCATAGTTTTTTAGGCATGGAGAAATATTTTATTTTGAATAATTGTTCTTACTATAATCAAATGTTGCGAGTCTTGATTTTTAGATGTCAAAACATCGATATATTGTGTAGTTACGTATATATTTGCATACTAATTGAATTGTGAAGAGAAAATTTGTGGGTGATTAAAAGGAGTTGATCTGAATTAATATTTGGAATGCAAGTTAGTTGAGTTCGAGTTCTTACGTCTTAATTTTTTATGAGGTAAAAACTTGGAGCCTCTTCTTGTTTATATTTTTGTTGCAAATTCCTTTTGTGAAGTTACTTTCATGCTATGTGTGATCTCATTAGTTGGATTTAATTTGATTTCAGACTCCCGAAATATCTCTACAAACATCGACTCCTATACATCGAGTTAATGTTGCGTGACATCCTAACATGCCAACTTTTCTTGATCATGTTATAGGCTTATTCTTGAAAAGGTAATTCTCATTTGGATATCAAAATTAAGCATTTATTTATTAACTCTTTGTACCGAGTTCTTTTGTTAAACTCGAGAATCAAAAAATGAATTAATTTTGCTCTCATGAAAATCATCTTTGGATAAGCTTGGTTTAGGAATTGCCTACATATCACGGAGACAACTTGTGCTAGTTGCCTACATATCTAGAGACAACTTGAACAAGTTGCGTCCTTATTTGAACACAACTTGGACTAGTTGCCTCAGTTGGAGAAAACTTGAATAAGTTCGTCCATATTGTAACTTGGACTAGTTGCCTCAGTTTGGAGACAACTTGAACAAGTTGCGTCAATATTTGAACACAACTTGGATTAGTTTCCTCCATATTTGGAGACAACTTGAACAAGTTTTGTCCATATTTGAACACAACTTGGACTAGTTACCTCGGTTGGAGACAACTTGCGCTAATTAGTAAGCGAACAATACTTGAAGTGCTGCTAAGTTAAAAGGTTTAATTCATTCTTATATATGAGGTTTAATGCATGTACGGATAGGTTACATGCTCACATTATTGAATGAATTATGGCATTCATTAGCCTGTGCTTGTTAATGCAATGCGTTGTGTCTGCTTTCATTTGCGAGATGTATGCTTTAGATTTTAGATGTTTTAAATGGTTTTGTCTTGAAATCCTAATACTCTTGTTGTGAGATGTTTGCTTTCTGTTTTTGGGTCCATTCATGCATATGAAATTATCTTTATACATATATCTTACTAATCTTAGAATAGTTGCGATGAATACGTAGTCTGCAATGGTAGCATGAGTGACTCCATGTTAGAAGATGTGTGTTCGACTCACACTAGGTTCACTCATTCGTGTATGTTTTTTTCTTTTTGGAGACAACATGTGCTGGTTGCCTTCATATTTCGAAACAAGTTGAAGAAGTTGACTTCAGATTTGGAGACAACTTGTGTTAGTTGCTTCCAGTTTTGGAGACAACATTGGCTAGTATTCCCAAGAGGTTAGTATCGCCGTTTCCTTGGACATGCAATCGGGGCATTTTGTTTACTATTATAGGTTTTGACCAACAGTTAGACCTTCCAAGATCATTTTCCTTGCACTTTTTCTCAAAGTTCTTCTATCCAATATAGTACCATTCTCTCGACAATATAGTGCTAGCAACTGAAATTCTATCTCTTGCAACTTAGTTTAGTTTAACACATTTTTTGAAGCCAAAAAATTAAAAAGGAAGAAGATAGAGTTCTTTGCTAATTCTAGGAGGTTATGTGTGTTGTTGCTAGAATCAGAAACTTAATCTACTTGTCATGGGTTGAATTGGAAGCTACATCTACAATCAGTGTTGGTGTGCGGGTGCAAGATAGTGATGGTGTTGTGAGTACGATTAGTTGCGGTGTCATTGCAATTGTGATGTTAGCTTAATGGTGTTGGAATGGTTTAAGTAATGGAGATGTTGGGTTTGTTCTAGCTGTCTTTGTTTTGATTTTTTTCTCAATATTTTTTTTCTTCTGAACTTGTATGTTTCAGTTGTTCTAAATAATTTTGTTCCAAGTTTTATGAATTGAATCTTCTTTTTTTTTTGCTTTGTTGTTTTTTCATGTAATGTTGTACGTACAGGCTCTACTTATATTTTTGGTAGGGAAATTATGTTGGTTTTGCACTTTGGAGCAACCTTTATTCTATTTGCTCCCAGTTCGGGACAACTTGAACAAGTTGCTTCCATCTTTACCAACCAATTTGAAGCAAGTTGCTTTCGGTTTTGGAGCATTTGAACGATTTGTCTCTAGATTTTTTTTTTGTGAGGTCGGTTTGTATTTATACTTCTCCTCTTAGTTATGTAAACACAACGTCATACAACAATAGCCAAAAAAGATTACCAATTCGGCAACAAAACAGGTGTATAATGTTTACATCTAATATTCCTTAACAAATTAATATTGTATCAAGAGTGCAGTTATCTGTTTACATCTAAATTAATGTTTATCTTTACTTGAGATTTACATCACTATGAAAAGTGCTACAATCTAGCTTTTCATTCAACCTCACTAATGTTTCTTTGAAGCTTCCATTCATCGGTTACTTGGAATTCCACTTGCATAATCTTGACCCATTTTTCTTCTTCGCTATAGTGACTCAACTTATTTCTTTACTCCACTTTCATTGACTACATCTCTTATGTTTCCCTCTTAAAAGGTAATATACACTCAAGAAAATATTTGTACTTAACGCCATCTGCTTGGTAATTTCTCTCTTTACTAGTAATGCAACATCGTTCCTTTTATTGCGATTCATCTCCTGGCTATGGAAAAATTTATGAGCATCTGCATCATCACATCAATTTTGTAAAAAAAAATTCAAAACATACCCTGCAATGAGTCAAGCTTAACACTCTACGTGGTATACGGAGCAAAATTGAAACTAGTTGTTTCCAACATTGGAGACAACATTGCTAGGTTCTTCCAATATTGGAGACAATTTGATCAAGTTCTTCCCAAATTAGATACCACGAGGTTCTTGTTTTTGGATTTTGAGAAAAACTTAAAACAAGTTGCTTCAAACTTGAAACAACTTGAGCAAGTTGCTTCCACATTTGAAGACAACTTGAGAGTTAACACATGTTCTTCTTGTTCCTGACCAAACATTTATCTCCTGACAATAGAACTCAATATGTGAAGCATACAATCCAAGATAAGCTACACTAGATTAACAATACCTAATTAATCGATGGAGTTCTAGAAATCGAGAACACTAAACTCCATGCATCATAATCTTACTCGAGTATGTAATTTCATATCTATACAAACCACATTAGGATTTATATTTCATTCAAGCATAGCGAGGGTTCCACATACTATATTGAGTAGGCCTCTGCAGAAAGTTTTTCTTGGCAAGCGATATATATTCTATCTCAAAAACACACACCTCATATGCGCACCTCGGCTCTTTATCATTTTCATTTAACAAATGCATAACCACAGAAAGCAGTTACTGTTGATTAAATTAAAAAGGAAGTATCGAAGTTAAAACCATATAATACATGGTAACCACAATAGAAAGGCAACAATCTAAGGTAGGAACCTACACAATTGCACATAATCTATTCAAGTACCGGTTGTTTCCAAAGCTGAGAACGACTATCACAAGTTCCCTCCAACGATGAAGTCAACTAGTACGGTTTGTCTTGAGTACGTAGTCAAATAATTTTCCTATAGAATGACTACAAAGATGCAAGTAACTACTTTCTAATCACTAAGATGATAGAAACATTTGACATACACTCCGATTAGAACCGTTAGAATTTGAGAAACTCGGGCTTTCACATTAGAATTTTGAGAATTTTGTCGATTATTCATTGTTTAATCAACAAAAGACCACCCAAAAATAGAAACTCAAGTTATCACTAATTCAGTTCTAATACAATGAACAATGAACATTAAACCATCCAAAAACCTATAGTCTTTTCGAGTTGTGTATTACATTTGAACATTAACATTAAAAAGCTACAATTAATTCAACATATTAAATTGAACAAAATAAGTATGAAATATAACAAAAACAAATAAACCAACAAAATCATTGTGATTTGTTTTTTTACTTTTACTAATCTCTTAACATAGACAACGCCATTTGATTCCTTAAACACAATGAGAAGAAACGATCAATTTTCTTTCATCACTTGCAACATCAAATCGAAGAAATATTAGTGACGAATCAGCCGATGAATCGAACTATTTTCGAAGATAAATCAAGTATGAAACCCTAGAAATTAATCGAATAAAATTGAAACTTAATTCAAGTATAGAATCGTTGTTTACCTTGATTTGATCTCTTTTCAAAGTGTTCTTTGGTGTGATTCCACCGGTCAAGTTATCTACGAAACCCTAATTTTCTCGTTTATTTTTTGTTTTTCAGTTAGATTTGATGTTCTAAATCATATAACAATATAGATCTACGATTTCGATTGATTTTGTGTTTGATTTTCGAAGATTTGATCGGTAATTTTCAGTTATTCTTTTTTTTTTTTTTTCAATTTTTCGATTGATTTTTTTAACAGACGAGAAGAGAAAAAGCGAATAGAAATGAAAATAACGCCCGTATTGATCTCGGGTAACGGTTGTGTGTATTTATCTAGGGATATTTTAGTAATTGGACAATCGGGTTTGGGCTTCTAGAAGCCTAGGGGTATATTTTAAGTTGATAAGGGTATTTTTCAAAGGGTCTCATACTAGGGGTATAATGTTCCCATAATTAAAATAACACTTACGGACCATGCCAGGTTATTAAGGAGACATTAAGGATGTCAGTATTGGACCTGGGATATTAAGAAAGGCTTCTGAACCACTCCAAGTATCGTTAAGCATAAGCTTTGCAAACTCCCCAACCTGAAACTCAAATACGTAGTGCAGTCCTCGAGAACACAAGTGCAATGAATACCTTTCAGATTACAGAACTAGTGCAATACTAGTTACTGGAATAGATTTAGATTGAACTATAAAACTGGGGAAAATG
>JAJJWW010006672.1:0-29747 GCA_023531295.1 Papaver armeniacum
AATACCAAAATTTGCATTTCTAGCAAACTAATGTTTCAGAGCCAACAAAACTACTTAGTTGTGTTTGTTATCGGTGAAGCCGCCTATTCTGAGAGGAAAGTAACCTAATTAGGCGGGAAATCTCTTTACCGCTTCTGGGTTTAAAGACTTCTTTAGGATTGAAGCTCTATTAGTACCGTTGGTGGGAAACTAGATAATTGCGGTTTATTAGTTATCGATTGATTTGATTGACTAACGGTTGTTGAACTTTGATTGCACCTAGTTTGTTTATGCTTGAGAATCTTCTCTTCTGATATAAGATTCACTCAAACTAGATCAAGTTTCGACGGGGATCTTTAGATTCTTTGTAGATCTGAGACGTCTTGTGATAATCCATTGTTAACGAGACTGATTCGCATGCGTGATTGATCACAAGAGATTCAATTTTATTGTGTGCATGTGTTTATTGAAGATCTAAGCAGATTTAAAGACGAATAAGATTTCTGATTTGGGTTCATAATCTTTGGTGTGCACAATACTAGTTTCGATTAAAGAGGATCCAACTATAATCGTTTATCCTTGTGGTAGATTGGATTGATTAGTTGAGTAGATCGGCATCAATACAATTCTTTGTGATTAAGAGTATTGATTGCAAAATCTTGACAATTACTTTGGTAGTTGTTATTAGATAGATCTAAGGACACGACAAAGGAGTTTATTAGGATAAAACGGAAGAGCCTTGTGTCAAACTCACATCACTTGGTTGAAAAGAGTTCTACCAAGCAGATTTGTTTGTTACTTTACTTCTTTTTGGAATACGAACCAAAGGAATTGTTCCAAGTACGTGACTTATTACAAGTTGGAGGCATTTGAAATGTGACGGAACTAGGTGAAATATAGGTTTAGTTGCTTGGTCTCAACTATACTGAAGTTGGTTTTATTTTGTATAGCTTTTACTAATCCTCGAGAGTATTCAATTCTGGACAAGGTCCCGGGGTTTTTATGCATTTGTGGTTTCCTCGTTAACAAAATATTGATGTGTCTTTTACTTTTCTATTTCCGCAATTATAATTGTTTTTATTATGATTAGAAGTAAAATACACAAACATTAATTCCTATTTACTTGATAGTAATCCTATTGTGTTTGGTTAAGTCTGAACCATTATCAAGTAAACATACTTCGTTGGTGTATTGTCTTGATCTTGTATCCATAGTCAATCACACAAGTGATCGCTGTCGTAAACGACACAAATATAATTACACTTTCTTACTACTCAAAATATAAATATAGCAAGGGCAAGAAAGGATCGATCCCACAGAGAGGTCTAGGTTGTCAAATTGTTATGGTTTCCTATATAAAACAGGGTGGATTTTCCGATTATAATAAACTAAATAAAAGCAAATAAACAAATAAGCAAACAAATAAGATAGAAGAGATATTGGTTAAGGATTTCGTTTTCATTCACTAACATGCTTTTCACAATAACTAGAATTGATTTTTAATCTCAACTTTTATCAAAGACCCTAGAATACCTTGATCGCAAGAATATCCCGCAAACCTCCTCATGTCATCAACAAACACATTAAAAGATGCGAATATGAATTCTACCTAAAGGAATAACCTAACGTGTAAAAGCACTAATCAAGTTTAATTCCCTAGATGCGTTAAGTTCTATGAAATCAGGCCAATCAAAGCAATCGAACGTGGAAAGCGCACTAATTCGATTTAACAAAGGTTACGATTCACATATGATCATAAGAATATATCACTACAAACCATAATCATATTATGCTACTTGTATCCAAGGAATATCACTTTTGCGTATAATAAACCCTAAACTAGCAATAGATGTGATTAGAAGTTCTACCAATTTGCAACTTGACAAAACAATCAATCAATCATAAAACAATATTTCAGAGAATTGCACACGATAAATATGAGACAAAACTAATATATTGAATCAAAGAATCATGCTTTGTGAAATCCAACTATTCCATAACCAATAATAAACTTAGGTACTCATATTCATGGAGTTCATAACCAGAAGAAAGAGAAAATACTTCATGTTTTAAAACCCTAGAACAAAGTAGAAAAAAATAATAATAAAACGTCGTCCCAAATTGTAGAAGTCTTCCCTTTTGTAGTCTTTTTCTCCTTCCAAAACTAGGTTTTGTCTTCAAAGTCCATTAGTTGGAAATTCACCCGGCCCACCATGGAGAGAAACCCGTGTAGAAATTATGTCCCAAAAACGCTCATTTAAAAACGGGATTGTGGGCAGGAATCCCACCTAAGTTGCCGAATAGCATCTCGGGTGGCCAAGTCAAAACCCACCGGTCGACAGGTCGGGACCAGGTCATCCGGAGTCAATCAATCGGACGGGTCAAGGCTCACCAGTCAAAGGTCGGATCGTGGTCGATCAAGACCGAGTTAGATGGAGTCGAGTTCCGCCTTGGTTGATGAACCAGCTGAAAGAAGCCGTTGCACGAGCCATACCGCAGCCACAATCATTGTGTGCATTGTTTACCGGGCCTTCAAATGGCTTGCCAGCCATTTCCGCACTTCCAACAAACACCAAATGATATCACCTTGAGCCATTCTTCCTCCCATTTCTGTTCTCATCTCACACAAAGACAAAGACAATTCGCCCCATCACTTGCAATTGTATCAACCTAACATACATCTATTCTCATTCACTTCATTCAGCTATGGCGGTAACATTCAATCGGCTGCTACTTTCTTTCTTTGCTCGCTAACCATCTAACTCAAACCTCTTGACTCTGCGACATACCACAAACACCATCTCGCACATACCGCCTTACTCAAGTTTCCCGTTTTGCCAGTTCCACTCCGACCATCTTGCTCTGTCACATAACTCCATAATCTCATGGCGGGTGACCAGATTCATTGCCGTGACAACGGCAATGGATCTCATCATCTCCCCGCCAACTCCACCAAACTCGAGCTTTCATCACCCAAGTGCTTCAACTGCATCTCACTCCAGTCACATCCAACGAGGGTATGGCAGCAACCGCGACTTACTTTTCTCTCCATTCTCAGACTCGGCCTTCTCGTACTCCATTCGTTAAGTAGTTCCATCGAGTTTCAGTTCGAACCAACAAAACCTGTTCGTTAACTGCCTACCAAGACTCGACCTGTAATACCACATTCAATCTAGACCCAAAGTCGAGCCATCCTTCCCAGCACCAGCTTCTTGCAATGCCACCTGCAATGCAATTACTGTATTTAAGCTGCATAAAACCCTTACACTGCACCTTTACCAGCCTGCCATTCTTCATTACTGCAATCCACCAAAGACCAAAGATCTTGATTCTTCCTCAATTCCATGCAGATACCACAAAAGCCCTAACAGTTGGCTCAAGATCAGTCCATTCTCGCTCCCTGTAATGCATTTTAAACTCCAATTTGCATCTGCACTTTTGCAATCTTCCTCCACATCCATCCAAAGGCACCAAGTACCATCAAGCTTGCACGACACATCATTTTCCTTCTTTGGTTCTCGCAAGCTTGAAATAGGCAAGACCCATCTTCTTATTCATCATTAACTGCTCCAGAAGCAAACTCATCATCAAATTTGAGCAGAACCACCCCTGAAACATCTAGTAAACCCTAACCGAGCTTCAACTACTCTGATTCTCGATCCAAATTCGGCAGCCCTCTCTTCCATACCCAGACCAACAATCAATCTATCTTCAATTTCATAACAAACTCTCAATTTCATTCTTAATCTCAGCTCCTTGGAATCTTCCTCAGTAATCGATTTCAAACCCTAAAAACCCAATTCACCATCTCATTTCACAACACCACCAATTCAACAAGCCAGATCAGTTATTATGACCCTTGAAATTCTTCCACTGAAAGTACGGTTTACTCTTTCAAAGCATCATCTCTCTCTCGGTTTAGTAGCGACTTCGATCTCTCAAGAAATTCATATGAATTCCTAATTAGCAAAAGGAAGAACGAGAGAAAAATAGAATGGGAATTGATTCCCAATTCTCTCGACCTAATTCGATTTAAAGGTGGGACGTTATTTGCACCCATCAAGTTAACTACACCTACGATTGGGTGCCTATATAAATGGTCACTTCGATAAGGGCTAGCGGATGGCGACCCCTTAACCTGACTAGTCTTGTCTTTAAAACCCTCCAAAACGAGATGCCCCTTAACATTGGTAGGCTCCGTGTAGTGCTCGCCGTGAAATGACAATTACGCCCTTTTCGCTCTAAATGAGTAGTTTCTCCTTCTTTTCCTCAAGTGCGACTCCAAAGCACCTAATAACTCAAAAGCACACATAAGATACATAATTTACAAGAAAACTACGCAAAGAAAGCATAAATACTAGATATAAAATTAGGTGTTTTAGACACTGCTCGATTCCCCACACTTAGACTTTGCTAGTCCCTCGAGCAAATCAAACAAAATAATAAAATACAACAACTCCGTGACGTCGAGGCTACGGTTAATTTTAACATAAATAACAAGCCTTTAAACCCCTAGGTGTCCCTAGTGGACGAGTTATAGTCTCGTGAAGGTTTACTAGAGATATACCTACAAAACCTATATTTCAAACTCCGATTTTTATTCGTGACAAATCAATGAATGAATCCAAAATGACTACGGGGAGGAGATACCTTGCAAATTCAATTCATATATTAGTAAATAAACTCTAATTAGATAGTCGAACAAGCCACAATACTTAAAACTAACAAACCACAATCACAATGAAAAGATTAAGAAGATGAATATAGATGTAGATGTTGGCGAATATTCACAAGTGTTCGATGTTTCCCATATCCGTAGAAGGTCCTTGCTAAGATGAACCTAATCCTATTGGATTGAGCTACTTCGTCTTTGAATGCTACATCAAATCAATTGGCATATACAAAGGGAACCAAGAGTGACTTTATTCAACACAATAATAATTTTTTTTTTTTTTTTTTTTTATAAGATCGGATCAAATTGGATCCATTCCTTTTTTTTTTTAGACGGCATGATTAGATCTTTTGGATCCAAGCGCATGCTTCTTGTCGGCAAGTACATGATAGTTGCCTTGGATCCCGCATTCCACGCTTGTTTGGCGACGGAGACGGGGACTCACGTTTCACACAACTGCTATTCCTAAGTGTCTTTTTATTCCGTCTTGGTCTAATTGGTCGGTCCTTTTTTTTTCTTTTCATATATTTTTTTTTTTTTTTTTTTTTTTTCTAGTAACTCAACCACTCCCTATTTCATCCTAGCGGTAATAACACGTCGATGTTTAGTGACCCACCAAAGCACTTAGAGAACAATAGATAAATATGGAAAAATAAAAATAGAATGCGATATGGTGATATTAGAGATATGGTAACAACTATCATGTTAATTTGTGATTTGAGCTATATTCTTCCCTTTCAGGTTATTGGTTCCTCAACTCCTGCATTCAAAATGGTTCCATCCACTAATGGTGTCAAAACAAACTATACAAACATATAAATGCTCCCCCACACTTAAACTTCACATTGTCCTCAATGTGTAAAACCGAAAGTTCTGAATTCTGACGTAACAGCAGATAAAACGCAAAAACTGTGCAAATTGGTAGGAATTTGGAAAAACTCCATTTCACAAAAGTTGTTCACCTACGTGTTTTCTACACAGTGTCAAAATTTCACAGTGTTTTGATAAACGGTCTGACAGTTATGGTCTCTGGACTGAACTACGCGCAGTCTGAAATTTTCTGACGAAAAGATATTCGGCATAATTCTCTTCTAAGATAGATTACGGACTCAATGAAATTAAACATAGGGATGCAAATATGATATAAAAACAGTAAAAAATAAATAAACAAAACAAAAATAAAATAAAAAGCAAAAGATAAGAGATACAAAACCGGTGGGTTGCCTCCCACTAAGCGCTTGTTTTATAGTAAATCGGCCCGACTTAGCTTCTTGTAAGATTCATTCCCCATACACCAATAATCGAAAAAGTTGGGATCCGTCCATAGAACCTGTTTTTGCAAACACTAGCTTCACACAAATATTAGTAACATAAAGCAAAAGTGAAGCTATGAACCGATAAAGCTTTCCCCATACTTATTCTTGTCCACACTTGGAAGTGTATAAAAGAATATAGAAGTCGGGTACATCCACGGTTTCTTGTTCCATAACCCTGCATAGTATGAGAATCAAGTTTCTCTAATGGCGGAAAACGAGAAACAAAGTCATTCAACAATATTCCCGAAGCACATACATTCAAACCAATAAGAGGTAAAGGAGAAGAAATAATAGGCAAAGGGTTAGATAAACCTTTCACAATATCTTGTATCACGGAATCCTCTTCATCCTTGAAAAACTCAAGTGAATTATTCACCTCTTGTATATCATGGTCCTCTATCAAACCTTGCAACCATTCTTCGTCCGTTTCTGCCGTAACCAAAGTCTCGACATAAACATCATCATTACAATCATTTGCAAGCTCAATTGGGTCTTCCACAATATTGGTCATAACGGTCTCATTCTCAACATATTCCTCCTTTTTATTGATCGCTGTCGTAAACGACACAAATATAATTACACTTTCTTACTACTTTCTTACTACTCAAAATATAAATATAGCAAGGGCAAGAAAGGATCGATCCCACAGAGAGGTCTAGGTTGTCAAATTGTTATGGTTTCCTATATAAAACACCGGGTGGATTTCTGATTATAATAAACTAAATAAAAGCAAATAAACAAATAAGCAAACAAATAAGATAGAAGAGATATTGGTTAAGGATTTCGTTTTCATTCACTAACATGCTTTTCACAATAACTAGAATTGATTTTTAATCTCAACTTTTATCAAAGACCCTAGAATACCTTGATCGCAAGAATATCCCGCAAACCTCCTCATGTCATCAACAAACACATTAAAAAGATGCGAATATGAATTCTACCTAAAGGAATAACCTAACGTGTAAAAGCACTAATCAAGTTTAATTCCTAGATGCGTTAAGTTCTGAAATCAGGCCAATCAAAGCAATCGAACGTGGAAAGCGCACTAATTCGATTTAACAAAGGTTACGATTCACATATGATCATAAGAATATATCACTACAAACCATAATCATATTATGCTACTTGTATCCAAGGAATATCACTTTTTGCGTATAATAAACCCTAAACTAGCAATAGATGTGATTAGAAGTTCTACCAATTTGCAACTTGACAAAACAATCAATCAATCATAAAACAATATTTCCAAAAGAGAATTGCACACGATAAATATGAGACAAAACTAATATATTGAATCAAAGAATCATGCTTTGTGAAATCCAACTATTCCATAACCAATAATAAACTTAGGTACTCATATTCATGGAGTTCATAACCAGAAGAAAGAGAAAATACTTCATGTTTTAAAACCCTAGAACAAAGTAGAAAAAAATAATAATAAAACGTCGTCCCAAATTGTAGAAGTCTTCCCTTTTGTAGTCTTTTTCTCCTTCCAAAACTAGGTTTTGTCTTCAAAGTCCATTAGTTGGAAATTCACTGGCCCACCATGGAGAGAAACCCAGAATTATGTCCCAAAACGCTCGGAAACCGGGATTGTGGCGGAATCCACCCTGAGTTGCGGAAATAAGATCTCGGGTGGCCGGCCAAGTCAAACCGGCCACCGGTCAACGGAGTCGGGGACCGGAGTCATCTCGGGTCAACTGGGTCGGATCGGGGTCAAGGCTCACTGAGTCAAACCGGTCGGGATCGTGGTCGATCAAGACTTTGAGTTAGATGGAGTCGTTCTCGCTTGGCTGATGAATTTAGCAGGTGCAAAGGCCATTGCACAGCTATACCGCAAGACAATCATTGTGTTTTCACTGAAATTCGACCCATGAAGGTTTGTTATTTTCGATCACCAAATGGCTTTCCGGGCCATTTCTGCACTTCCAACAAGACCAAATGATATCACCTTGAGCCATTCTTCCTCCCCATTCTCGTTCTCATCTCACACAAAGACAGCCTGATTCCTTCATCACTTGCAATTGTATCAACCTAACATACATCTATTCTCATTCACTTCATTCAATTTATAAGGTAACATTCAATTGCAAGCTACGTCACTTTCTTTTTCTCGGCTAACCATCTAACTCAAACCTCTTGACTCTGCTGACACATACCACAAACACCATCCGCACATACTGACCTTACTCAAGTTCCCCGCTTGCCGATTCACCCGACCATCTTGCTGTCACATAATAAACTCCATAATCTCATGGCGGCGCAGCCTACGATTCATTGCGTGACAACGGCGATCTCATCATCTCCTCCCTTAGCAGTCCACCAAACTCGAGCTTTCATCACCCAAGTGCTTCAACTGCATCTCACTCCAGTCACATCCAACGAGGGTATGGCAAAGAACCGATGACTTACTTTTCTCTCCATTCTCGGACTCGGCCTTCTCGTACTCCATTCGTTAAGTAGTTCAATCGAGTTTGATTCGAACCAACAAAACCCGTTCATAAGAACTCGCCTACCAAGACTCGACTGTAATACCACATTCAATCTAGACCCAAAAGTCGAGCCATCCTTCCCAAGACGCGACTTCTTGCAATGCCACCTAATGCAATTGCGTATTTGTTTGCATAAAACCCTTACACCGCACCTTTACCATTTGCCCATTCTTCATTAATGCAATCCACCAAAGATTTTGACATCTTGATTTCTTCCTCAATTCCATTCGAGATACTACAAAAGCCCTAACAA
The DNA here is from genome assembly GCA_023531295.1 of Papaver armeniacum. Taxonomy (NCBI): domain Eukaryota; kingdom Viridiplantae; phylum Streptophyta; class Magnoliopsida; order Ranunculales; family Papaveraceae; genus Papaver; species Papaver armeniacum. The sequence goes on from JAJJWW010006672.1 coordinate 8,713, forward strand.
TGAGCTCGGCAAAGATCGATCCATTCTGCTCCCTGTAATGCCATACTCAAACTCCAGTTGCATCTGCACCTGCAATCTTCCTCCACATCCATCCAAAGGCACCGGTACCATTAAGCTTTTTTCGACATCATTTCCTTCTTTGGTTCCTGTGAAGCTTGAAATAAGGCAAGACCCATCTTCTTATTCATCATTAAGCTAACCGAAGCAAACTCATCATCAAATTTGAGCGAGAACCACCCCCCGAAACATCTAGTAAACCCAGCAGAAGCTTGACTACTCGATTCTCGATCCAAATTCGGTGACCCTCTCTTCCATACCAGGATTAACAATCAATCTATCTTCAATTTCATAACAAACTCTTAATTTCATTCTTAATCTCGGCTCCGCGAATCTTCCTGTAATCGATTTCAAACCTAAAACCCAATTCACCATCTCATTTCACAACACCACCAATTCAACGGCGAATCAGTTATTATGACCCTTGAAATTCTTCCACTCGAGTACGTTTCTCACTCGCTCAGACATCATCTCTCTCTCTCGGTTTAGTAGCGACTTGATCTCTCAAGAAATTCATATGAATTCGGCTGCAAAGGGAAGAACGAGAGAAAAATAGAATGGGAATTGATTTAATTCTCTCGACCTAATTGATTTAAAGGTGGGACGTTATTTGCACCTTTTGTTAACTACACCTGATTGGGTGCCTATATAAATGGTCACCACGATGGGGCTGCCGGATGGCAGCCCCTTAACCATGACTAGTCATCTTTAAAAACCCTCAAAACAGAGATGCCCTTAACATTGACTGGGCTCCAGGTAGTGCTCGCCAGTGAAATGACAATTACGCCCTTTTAAGCTTTAAATGAGTAGTTTCTCCTTCTTTTCCTCCGTGCGACTCAAGCACCTAATAACTCAAAAGCACACATAAGATACATAATTTACAAGAAAACTTGCAAAGAAAGCATAAATACTAGATATAAAATTAGGTGTTTTAGACACCTATCAACAAGTTATCTTGTTGTCGTATTGTCTCGATCTCGTATCTATAAACAATCACGAAGTGTGAATCGATTAGTTGTATTGTCTCGACTCAGTCCATAGACAATCGCTTTCGGAGAAAGGACTTATAGGTGGAAAAGTTTTAGATTGAGGTATATTTGGGTACCCTCGTCTTTTCACTCTCTAACAAACATTATGTCAAGGAGGCACCCAATCATTTTGATTCTATGTAGAGGTGATGATGAAATGTGTGAAGCATCGAACGCTCAGCTGGGAGGCCTTTCGAGAAACATATTCATCATAGCTCTGGGAGGAATGTTCTCCCAATATAATTTTGATATCCAAGCTGTAGAATCCTAAACGAATCCCATCTGTATTTATCTAAAAAACTCAGCCGTTTACAACATTATAACCAAACTGAAGAAACTTATTCCTCTCTTCAGTAGGATGTAATTGTCAACGAGTTTCGAACTCGGATCGTGGATATCAATACCCAACTAACTTTAGGTGAAGAATATTGTAGTGTAGTCTCTTTGACCGAGATGGAAGCTCCTCCACCTAACATGCACGCATCAAAATTTGGGTCCTATAATGCAAACCAGATGATACCAACTGGGAATACTAGTCTAGAAATGCCTAATGCTCGTCTAGATACGTAAGTTTTACCTTTAAATCAATCATCATCGTAGTTCTTGTTTTTATGATCACAGATTTTTTTCTTCTTATTATCCTTTAATTCTTCTATTGTTTAGTAGAATTTACCTTTAAATCAATTATCAAAACTTATTTTAGCATTAAAATTATATTGGTCTCTTTTTGATTTTCAAGCTTATAATCATGATGTTTGTTTTAAATTTATTACGTTATTTTCTTTGTATAAATTGATTTATTTGTGAGTCCTATATATTGATTATTAACCATTATTGTTAAATTATTCTAGATTTATATTTTAACATTTAATGTAGGTAGTAATGTTTTTCTCAAAATAGGAAATATATTAATGCATATTTATTGAGTTTTGGGTTGTAAAAATTGATTTGATGCATTATACTACTAGTGAATGAAATTGAGTTTTGGTTTGTGAAAGTCACTTTGATGGAGTGAATGGGCGAATTTAGATTGGCGAAAGTGGTGTTATGCATTAGTGAATGGGGTTTACTTCGGTTAGTTCTTTGGGATTGACAGTACACGTAGGATTAAATGCAGCGATTTTAAATGAGTTCTTAAAAAAAATATATATATCTGTTTTGCTGAAATGTCAGGACCTTTATGGCATCCCACCACTTTGGTAGCAGCCACAGGAAGACTATTCGGGGAACAGTAATGGTTTGTTTACCGTAATAACTCTGAAAAATAGATTAAGAATTAATATATATGTTTGATGCTGAAATGTCAGGCCTTTATGGCATCCCACCACTAGTGGCTACCCTGGGAAGACTGTTTGGGGAAAAATAATGGTTTGTTTACCGAAATAACTCTGACAATTAGATTAAGAAACGTTTGAAGAAAGAAACAGAAGACTGTTGTGAGATAATTGTGGTTTGTTTACCGGAATACCTATGGCAACTAGATTAATGATCTAGAATTTGAGGTTGAAGATTTTGAGTAAGAAATGTTAAGTATTCGTGGTTGAGATTGACGTAAGTATTGTTGTGGATTTTTTTGCATGAATTCTATTATTGCATCTCTTTGCATTTGTTTGTTTTTCCGTGCACTCTATTATTTTTTGAAACTTCCCTTTGGGCTGTGGTTTGCTCACCATTTTCCTCCCTTTCTCGGAGAGAATGAAGAAAGACTAGACGTAAAAGAAATTACTATATATTTTGGGGATTTGGGCTTGGCGTATTTTGAGTTAATACGGAATGTTGGTTTTTTTTAATTTGGTACTTTTGATTTGTAGTTATTATTTCGCAGTTTTTTAATTTCAAAACTAATATTATATTTTATTTTATAAATTTCATTTGAGTTGAGTTTTGTATCTTATTAAACTCTTTTAGAACGAAAATTTTGGTCCTATACAGTGGCGGTCGGAAATTTGGGGCTTCATTTGGATCGGACCCACCTAAAAAGGTCGAATCCGTTTCCACTGGAGGTCAGAAAATGCAAGGGTACATCACGGTTGAGTATCGAGCACGGTTAGATTTACTTGGGTGTGCGTATGGACTTACTAGTTTTTGAAAATTTGTTTTACAAAAAAAAATGTTTGAAGATTTTATTTTAAATATTCATTACTATTTTCAACTTTTAATCGTTGTTTTTTTTTTATATCATTTTTATCTTGATTCGGCGGAGTTTCTTGTTTATGTTACATTCGCTTATTTTGGGATTGGAGAAAATTTAAAAAAAAAATGCGTAAAAAGGTATTAAAATACAAAAAAAAAAATCTTCTATTTGTGGATTTTAATTTAAATATTTGACAAGCTAGATTTTGTAACAACCGGTATTTTTGGTTTTGAATTTCGGGACGAAATTCTTTTTAAGGAGTTAATAGTGTAACACCCAGTAATTTTGGTTTTGAATTTTGGGACGAAATTCTTTTTAAGCGGTTAATCTATGAGCACATATAACGTTTTGAAGACATGAAGTACATTAGCCATGACTTGGGCCATTTTCCACGTAAAACTCAAACACCAACAAATTTAGAGCTGATATCTTGATGATGGTCCACGGATCCATAAACTTGGTAAGACTGAGAAGGTACGGTTAACGCTTATCAAATGTGGGTTAGGTCATTCGCATAATCTTGTAGGTCATTTGAATAACATGATATGACACGCATCATCAAATATATTTCGATTCACTTTAGGGTTAAATTAGTCATTTTCTAAGTACTAAACTGTAAAAAATCTGATTTTTTTGTGTCAAAAATTCCTCTTGATTGGTCAATAAGAATTATCTCCCAATATAATTTTGATATACAAGCTGTAGAATCCTAAACGAATCCCATCAGTATTTATCTAAAAAAACTTCGATTGCGTGTACAACATTATAACCAAATTTGAAGAAACCTATTCCTCTCTTGATGGGGATGTAATTGTCAATGAGTTTGAACTCGGATCGTGGATATCAATACTTGACTAACTTTAGGTGAAGAATATTGTAGTCTAGTCTCTTTGACCGAGATGGAAGCTCCTCCACCTAACATGCACGCATCAAAATTTGGGTCCTATAATGCAAACAGGATGATACCAAGCGGAATACTAGTCTAGAAATGCCTAATGCTCGTCTAGATACGTAAGTTTTACCTTTAAATCAATCATCATCGTAGTTCTTGTTTTTATGATCATGATTTTTTTTTTCTTATTATCCTTTTTTTATTCTATTGTTTAGTAGAATTTACCTTTAAATCAATTATCAAAACTTATTTTAGCATTAAAATTATATTGGTCTCTTTTTGATTTTCAAGCTTATAATCATGATGTTTGTTTTAAATTTATTACGTTATTTTCTTTGTATAAATTGATTTATTTGTGAGTCCTATATATTGATTATTAACCATTATTGTTAAATTATTCTAGATTTATATTTTAACATTTAATGTAGGTAGTAATGTTTTTCTCAAAATAAGAAATATATTAATGCATATTTATTGAGTTTTTGGGTTGTGAAAATTGATTTGATGCATTATACTACTAGTGAATGAAATTGAGTTTTGGTTTGTGAAAGTCACTTTGATGGAGTGAATGGAAGCGAATTTAGATTGGCGAAAGTGAGTGTTATGCATTAGTGAATGGGGTTTACTTCGGTTAGTTCTTTGGGATTCGGTTTGGTAGACGTAGGATTAAATGCACTGATTTGAAATGAGTTCTTAAAAAATATGTATATATCTCTTTGAAATGTCGAGACCTTTATGGCATCCCACCCTGGGTGGTGGCAATATACAGGAAGACTGTTCGGGAAATGGGTAATGGTTTGTTCTAGGAATAAATCTGAAAAATAGATTAAGAATTAATATATATGTTTGATCTCGAAATGTCGAGGCCATTATGGCATCCCACCACTAGTAGCTACACAGGAAAGACTGTTTGGGAACAATAATGGTTTGTTTTACGAAATAACTCGACAATTAGATTAAGAAACGTTTGAAGAAAGAAAAAGAAAGCATTTGTGAGATAATTGTGGTTTGTTTAATTAGGAATACCTATGGCAACTAGATTAATGATCTAGAATTTGAGGTTGAAGATTTTGAGTAACAAATGTTAAGTATTAAGTAGTTGAGAATGACTTAAGTATTGTTGTGGATTTTTTTGCATGAAATTCTATTATTGCATCACTTGCATTTGTTTGTTTTTCCGTGCACTCTATTATTTTTTTGAAACTTCCCTCTTTTGGGCTGTGGTTTGCTCACCCCTTTTCCTCCCTTTCTACAGAGAATGAAGAAAGACTAGACGTAAAAGAAATTACTATATATTATGGGGATTTGGGCTTCGCGTATTTTGAGTTAATCTGGAATGTTGGTTTTTTTTAATTTGGTACTTTTGATTTGTAGTTATTATTTCGCAGTTTTTTAATTTCAAAACTAATATTATATTTTATTTTATAAATTTCATTTGAGTTGAGTTTTGTATCTTATTAAACTCTTTTTGGAACGAAAATTTTGGTCTATACGAGTGGCGGACCCGGAAATTTGGGTTTGCTATTGGATCGGACCCAACCCAAAGGTCGAATCCGTTTCATTTGGAGGTCCAAAATCACAGGGAACATCACGGTTGGTATCGAGCACAGTTCCAGGTTACTTGGGTGTGCGTATGGACTTACTAGTTTTTGAAAATTTGTTTTACAAAAAAAAATGTTTGATGATTTTATTTTGAATATTCATTAATATTTTCAACTTTTAATCGTTGTTTTTTTATATCATTTTATCTTGATTCGGCGGAGTTTCTTGTTTATGTTACATTCGCTTATTTTGGGATTGGAAAATTTAAAAAAATCGTAAAAGGTATTAAAATACAAAAAAATCTTCTATTTGTGGATTTTAATTTAAATATTTGACAAGCTAGATTTTGTAACAACCGGTATTTTTGGTTTTGAATTTCGGGACAAAATTCTTTTTAAGGAGTTAATAGTGTAACACCCAGTAATTTTGGTTTTGAATTTCGGGACGAAATTCTTTTATGATTAATCTATGAGCACATATAACGTTTTGAAGACATAGCGTACATTAGCCATGACTTGGGCCATTTTCCCGTAAAACTCAAACACAACCAAATTTAGAGTGATATCTTGATGATGGTCCACGGATCCATAAACTTGTAAGGCGAGAAGGTACGGTTAACGCTTATCAAATGTGGGTTGGTCATTCGCATAATCTTGTAGGTCATTTGAATAACATGATATGACACGCATCATCAAATATATTTCGATTCACTTTAGGGTTAAATTAGTCATTTTCTAAGTACTAAATTTGCAAAAAATCTGATTTTTTTGTGTCAAAATTCCTCTTGATTGGTCAATAAGAATTATCTCCCAATATAATTTTGATATACAAGCTGTAGAATCCTAAACGAATCCCATCAGTATTTATGTAAAAAACTCAGCCGTGTACAACATTATAACCAAACTAAAGAAACCTATTCCTCTCTTCAGTAGGATGTAATTGTCAATGAGTTTCGAACTCGGATCGTGGATATCAATACCCAACTAACTTTAGGTGAAGAATATTGTAGTCTAGTCTCTTTGACCGAGATGGAAGCTCCTCCACCTAACATGCACGCATCAAAATTTGGGTCCTATAATGCAAACCAGATGATACCAGCCAGGAATACTAGTCTAGAAATGCCTAATGCTCGTCTAGATACGTAAGTTTTACCTTTAAATCAATCATCATCGTAGTTCTTGTTTTTATGATCATGATTTTTTTCTTCTTATTATCCTTTTTTATTCTATTGTTTAGTAGAATTTACCTTTAAATCAATTATCAAAACTTATTTTAGCATTAAAATTATATTGGTCTCTTTTTGATTTTCAAGCTTATAATCATGATGTTTGTTTTAAATTTATTACGTTATTTTCTTTGTATAAATTGATTTATTTGTGAGTCCTATATATTGATTATTAACCATTATTGTTAAATTATTCTAGATTTATATTTTAACATTTAATGTAGGTAGTAATGTTTTTCTCAAAATAGGAAATATATTAATGCATATTTATTGAGTTTTTGGGTTGTGAAAATTGATTTGATGCATTATACTACTAGTGAATGAAATTGAGTTTTGGTTTGTGAAAGTCACTTTGATGCAGTGAATGGGCCAATTTAGATTAGCGAAAGTGAGTGTTATGCATTAGTGAATGGGGTTTACTTGGTTAGTTCTTTGGGATTCGGTTTGGTACACGTAGGATTAAATGCAATTGATTTGAAATGAGTTCTTAAAAAAAATATGTATATATCACTGAAATGTCGAGACCTTTATGGCATCCCCCATTTGGTGGCAACCACAGGAAGACGGTTCGGGGGGGAACAGTAATGGTTTGTTTACCGGAATAACTCTGAAAAATAGATTAAGAATTAATATATATGTTTGATGCTGAAATGTCAGGCCATTATGGCATCCCACCACTAGTGGCTACCCTGGGAAGACTGTTTGGGGAACAATAATGGTTTGTTTACCGAAATAACTCTGACAATTAGATTAAGAAACGTTTGAAGAAAGAAAAAGAAGACTGTTGTGAGATAATTGTGGTTTGTTTACCGGAATACCTATGGCAACTAGATTAATGATCTAGAATTTGAGGTTGAAGATTTTGAGTAAGAAATGTTAAGTATTCGTGGTTGAGAATGACTTAAGTATTGTTGTGGATTTTTTTGCATGAATTCTATTATTGCATCTACTGCATTTGTTTGTTTTTCCGTGCACTCTATTATTTTTTTGAAACTTCCTACTGGGCTGTGGTTTGCTCACCCCTTTTCCTCCCTTTCTACAGAGAATGAAGAAAGACTAGACGTAAAAGAAATTACTATATATTATGGGGATTTGGGCTTCGCGTATTTTGAGTTAACTGGAATGTTGATTTTTTTTTTTTAATTTGGTACTTTTGATTTGTAGTTATTATTTGTGATTTTTAATTTCAAAACTAATATTATATTTTATTTTATAAATTTCATTTGAGTTGAGTTTTGTATCTTATTAAACTCTTTTGGAACGAAAATTTTGGTCCTATCTGGTGTGGTGTCCTAGAAATTTGGGCTTGCTAGGTGGATCGGACCCGACCCAAAAGGTCGAATCCGTTTCACCGGAGGTCAGAAAATGGCAGAACATTGCGGTTGGTATCAGAGCACGGTTCCGATTTACTTGGACTGTGCGTATGGACTTACTAGTTTTTGAAAATTTGTTTTACAAAAAAAAAATGTTTGATGATTTTATTTTGAATATTCATTAATATTTTCAACTTTTAATCGTTGTTTTTTTTTATAACATTTTTATCTTGATTCGGCGGAGTTTCTTGTTTATGTTACATTCGCTTATTTTGGGATTGGAGAAAATTTAAAAAAAAATGCGTAAAAAGGTATTAAAATACAAAAAAAAAATCTTCTATTTGTGGATTTTAATTTAAATATTTGACATGTTTAGATTTTGTAACAATAGGTATTTTTGGTTTTGAATTTGGGACGAAATTCTTTTAAGGAGTTAATAGTGTAACACCCAGTAATTTTGGTTTTGAATTTCGGGACGAAATTCTTTTTAAGCGGTTAATCTATGAGCACATATAACGTTTTGAAGACATGACGTACATTAGCCATGACTTGGGCCATTTTCCCCGTAAAACTCAAACACCAACAAATTTAGAGCTGATATCTTGATGATGGTCCACGTATCCATAAACTTGGTAAGACTGAGAAGGTACGGTTAACGCTTGTCAAATGGGTTAGGTCATTCGCATAATCTTGTAGGTATTTGAATAACATGATATGACACGCATCATCAAATATATTTCGATTCACTTTAGGTTAAATTAGTCATTTTCTAAGTACTAAAAAAAAAAAATCTGATTTTTTTGTGTCAAAAATTCCTCTTGATTGGTCAATAAGAATTATCTCCCAATATAATTTTGATATACAAGCTGTAGAATCCTAAACGAATCCCATCAGTATTTATCTAAAAAACTCAGCCGTGTACAACATTATAACCAAACTGAAGAAACCTATTCCTCTCTTCAGTAGGATGTAATTGTCAATGAGTTTCGAACTCGGATCGTGGATATCAATACCCAACTAACTTTAGGTGAAGAATATTGTAGTCTAGTCTCTTTGACCGAGATGGAAGCTCCTCCACCTAACATGCACGCATCAAAATTTGGGTCCTATAATGCAAACCAGATGATACCAACTGGGAATACTAGTCTAGAAATGCCTAATGCTCGTCTAGATACGTAAGTTTTACCTTTAAATCAATCATCATCGTAGTTCTTGTTTTTATGATCACAGATTTTTTTCTTCTTATTATCCTTTTTTTTATTCTATTGTTTAGTAGAATTTACCTTTAAATAAATTATCAAAACTTATTTTAGCATTAAAATTATATTGGTCTCTTTTTGATTTTCAAGCTTATAATCATGATGTTTGTTTTAAATTTATTACGTTATTTTCTTTGTATAAATTGATTTATTTGTGAGTCCTATATATTGATTATTAACCATTATTGTTAAATTATTCTAGATTTATATTTTAACATTTAATGTAGGTAGTAATGTTTATCTCAAAATAGGAAATATATTAATGCATATTTATTGAGTTTTTGGGTTGTGAAAATTGATTTGATGCATTATACTACTAGTGAATGAAATTGAGTTTTGGTTTGTGAAAGTCACTTTGATGGAGTGAATGGAAGCGAATTTAGATTGGCGAAAGTGAGTGTTATGCATTAGTGAATGGGGTTTACTTCGGTTAGTTCTTTGGGATTCGGTTTGGTACACGTAGGATTAAATGCACTGATTTGAAATGAGTTCTTAAAAAAAATATGTATATATCTGCTGCTGAAATGTCAGACCTTTATGGCATCCACCGGTGGCAACCACAGGGAAGACTGCTCGGGAAAAGTGAATGGTTTGTTTACCTAATAACTCACGAAAAATAGATTAAGAATTAATATATATGTTTGATCTTTGAAATGTCGCCTTTATGGCATCCCACCACTAGTGGCTACCCTGGGAAGAATGTTTGGGGAACAATAATGGTTTGTTTACCGAAATAACTCTGACAATTAGATTAAGAAACGTTTGAAGAAAGAAAAAGAAGACTGTTGTGAGATAATTGTGGTTTGTTTACCGGAATACCTATGGCAACTAGATTAATGATCTAGAATTTGAGGTTGAAGATTTTGAGTAAGAAATGTTAAGTATTCGTGGTTGAGATTGACGTCGGTATTATTTGTGGATTTTTTTGCATGAATTCTATTGTGCATCTATCTTTGCATTTGTTTGTTTTTAGTGCACTCTATTATTTTTGGAAACTTCCTCAATGTGGTTTGCTCACCCCTTTTCCTCCATTTCTACGAGAATGAAGAAAGACTAGACGTAAAAGAAATTACTATATATTATGGGGATTTGGGCTTGGCGTATTTTGAGTTAATCCGGAATGTTGGTTTTTTTAATTTGGTACTTTTGATTTGAAGTTATTATTTCGCAGTTTTTTAATTTCAAAACTAATATTATATTTTATTTTATAAATTTCATTTGAGTTGAGTTTTGTATCTTATTAAACTCTTTTGGAACGAAAATTTTGGTCCTATACGAGTGGAGGTCCGAAAATCTGGGCTGTCACAGTTGGTATCAGAGCACGGTTCCGATTTACTTGGACTGTGCGTATGGACTTACTAGTTTTTGAAAATTTGTTTTACAAAAAAAAAATGTTTGATGATTTTATTTTAAATATTCATTACTATTTTCAACTTTTAATCGTGTTTTTGTTTTATATCATTTTTATCTTGATTGGCGGAGTTTCTTGTTTATGTTACATTCGCTTATTTTGGGATTGAGAAAATTTAAAAAAAAAAAATGCGTAAAAAGGTATTAAAATACAAAAAAATCTTCTATTTGTGGATTTTAATTTAAATATTTGACAATTTTAGATTTTGTAACAAAGAGGTATTTTTGGTTTTGAATTTGGGACGAAATTCTTTTTAAGGAGTTAATAGTGTAACACCCTGTAATTTTGGTTTGAATTTTCTGACTAAATTCTTTTTGCGGTTAATCTATGAGCACATATAACATTTTGAAGACATGACGTATTATTAGCCATGACTTGGGCCATTTTCCCCGTAAAACTCAAACACAAACAAATTTAGAGCTGATATCTTGATGATGGTCCACGGATCCATAAACTTGGTAAGACTGAGAAGGTACGGTTAACGCTTATCAAATGTGGGTTAGGTCATTACGCATAATCTTGTAGGTTGCTGAATAACATGATATGACACGCATCATCAAATATATTTCGATTCACTTTAGGGTTAAATTAGTCATTTTCTAAGTACTAAACTGTAAAAAAATCTGATTTTTTTGTGTCAAAAATTCCTCTTGATTGGTCAATAAGAATTATATCCCAATATAATTTTGATATACAAGCTGTAGAATCCTAAACGAATCCCATCAGTATTTATCTAAAACACTTTCAGTAGTGTACAACATTATAACCAAACTGAAGAAACCTATTCCTCTCTTCAGTAGGATGTAATTGTCAACGAGTTTCGAACTCGGATCGTGGATATCAATACCCAACTAACTTTAGGTGAAGAATATTGTAGTCTATTCTCTTTGACCGAGATGGAAGCTCCTCCACCTAACATGCACGCATCAAAATTTGGGTCCTATAATGCAAACCAGATGATACCAACTGGGAATACTAGTCTAGAAATGCCTAATGCTCGTGCAGATACGTAAGTTTTACCTTTAAATCAATCATCATCGTAGTTCTTGTTTTTATGATCACAGATTTTTTTCTTCTTATTATCCTTTTTTTTATTCTATTGTTTAGTAGAATTTACCTTTAAATCAATTATCAAAACTTATTTTTAGCATTAAATTATATTGGTCTCTTTTGATTTTCAAGCTTATAATCATGATGTTTATTTTAAATTTATTACGTTATTTTCTTTGTATAAATTGATTTATTTGTGAGTCCTATATATTGATTATTAACCATTATTGTTAAATTATTCTAGATTTATATTTTAACATTTAATGTATGTAGTAATGTTTATCTCAAAATAGGAAATATATTAATGCATATTTATTGAGTTTTTGGGTTGTGAAAATTGATTTGATGCATTATACTACTAGTGAATGAAATTGAGTTTTGGTTTGTGAAAGTCACTTTGATGCAGTGAATGGAAGGGAATTTAGATTGGCGAAAGTGAGTGTTATGCATTAGTGAATGGGGTTTACTTCGGTTAGTTCTTTGGGATTCGGTTTGGTACACGTTAAATGCACTGATTTGAAATGAGTTCTTAAAAAAAATATGTATATATCTCTTTGCTGAAATGTCGTGACCTTTATGGCATCCCACCACCGGTGGCAACCACAGGAAGACATTCGGGGAACAGTAATGGTTTGTTTACCGGAATAACTCTGAAAAATAGATTAAGAATTAATATATATGTTTGATGCTGAAATGTCAGGCCTTTATGGCATCCCACCACTAGTGGCTACCCTGGGAAGAATGTTTGGGGAACAATAATGGTTTGTTTACCGAAATAACTCTGACAATTAGATTAAGAAACGTTTGAAGAAAGAAAAAGAAGACTGTTGTGAGATAATTGTGGTTTGTTTACCGGAATACCTATGGCAACTAGATTAATGATCTAGAATTTGAGGTTGAAGATTTTGAGTAAGAAATGTTAAGTATTCGTGGTTGAGATTGACGTAAGTATTGTTGTGGATTTTTTTGCATGAATTCTATTATTGCATCTACTGCATTTGTTTGTTTTTCCGTGCACTCTATTATTTTTTTGAAACTTCCTACCGGGCTGTGGTTTGCTCACCCCTTTTCCTCCCTTTCTACAGAGAATGAAGAAAGACTAGACGTAAAAGAAATTACTATATATTATGGGGATTTGGGCTTCGCGTATTTTGAGTTAATCTGGAATGTTGGTTTTTTTTAATTTGGTACTTTTGATTTGTAGTTATTATTTCGCAGTTTTTTAATTTCAAAACTAATATTATATTTTATTTTATAAATTTCATTTGAGTTGAGTTTTGTATCTTATTAAACTCTTTTGCAACGAAAATTTTGGTCCTATACGAGTGGCGGTCCGGAAATTTGGGCTTCTTTGGATGACCCAAAAGGTCGAATTTCCGCTCGGAGGTCCGAAAACTGGGCCGCGCGCGATTGGTATGAGCACGGTTCTGGATGCACTTGGACTGTGCGTATGGACTTACTAGTTTTTGAAAATTTGTTTTACAAAAAAAAAATGTTTGATGATTTTATTTTAAATATTCATTACTATTTTCAACTTTTAATCGTTGTTTTTTTTTTATATCATTTTTATCTTGATTCGGCGGAGTTTCTTGTTTATGTTACATTCGCTTATTTTGGGATTGGAGAAAATTTAAAAAAAAAAATGCGTAAAAAGGTATTAAAATACAAAAAAAAATCTTCTATTTGTGGATTTTAATTTAAATATTTGACAAGCTAGATTTTGTAACAACCGGTATTTTTGGTTTTGAATTTCGGGACGAAATTCTTTTTAAGGAGTTAATAGTGTAACACCCAAAAGATTTTGGTTTTGAATTTGGGACGAAATTCTTTTGCTGTTAATCTATGAGCACATATAACGTTTGAAGACATGACGTACATTAGCCATGACTTGGGCCATTTTCCCGTAAAACTCAAACACCAACAAATTTAGAGTGATATCTTGATGATGGTCCATGGGATCCATAAACTTGGTAAGACCGAGAAGGTACTGGTTAACGCTTATCAAATGGGTTAGGTCATTACGCATAATCTTGTAGGTCGCTGAATAACATGATATGACACGCATCATCAAATATATTTCGATTCACTTTAGGGTTAAATTAGTCATTTTCTAAGTACTAAACTGTAAAAAATCTGATTTTTTTGTGTAAAAAATTCCTCTTGATTGGTCAATAAGAATTATCTCCCAATATAATTTTGATATACAAGTAGAATCCCCAAACGAATCCCATCAAGTATTTATCAAAAAAACTCACGTGTACAACATTATAACCAAACCAAGAAACCTATTCCTCTCTTGGGTAGGATGTAATTGTCAACGAGTTTCAACTCGGATCGTGGATATCAATACCCAACTAACTTTAGTGAAGAATATTGTAGTCTAGTCTCTTTGACCGAGATGGAAGCTCCTCCACCTAACATGCACGCATCAAAATTTAACCTATAATGCAAAACCAGATGATACTAACCGGGAATACTAGTCTAGAAATGCCAAATGCTCGCCTAGATACGTAAGTTTTACCTTTAAATCAATCATCATCGTAGTTCTTGTTTTTATGATCGGCAGATTTTTTTTCTTCTTATTATCCTTTTTTATTCTATTGTTTAGTAGAATTTACCTTTAAATCAATTATCAAAACTTATTTTTAGCATTAAAATTATATTGGTCTCTTTGATTTTCAAGCTTATAATCATGATGTTTGTTTTAAATTTATTACGTTATTTTCTTTGTATAAATTGATTTATTTGTGAGTCCTATATATTGATTATTAACCATTATTGTTAAATTATTCTAGATTTATATTTTAACATTTAATGTAGGTAGTAATGTTTATCTCAAAATAGGAAATATATTAATGCATATTTATTGAGTTTTTGGGTTGTGAAAATTGATTTGATGCATTATACTACTAGTGAATGAAATTGAGTTTGGTTTGTGAAAGTCACTTTGATGCAGTGAATGGAAGCGAATTTAGATTGGCGAAAGTGAGTGTTATGCATTAGTCAATGGGGTTTACTTCGGTTAGTTATTTGGGATTCGGTTTGGTACACGTAGGATTAAATGCACTGATTTGAAATGAGTTCTTAAAAAAAAAATATGTATATATCTGTTTGCTGAAATGTCGGACCTTTATGGCATCCACCACCGGTGGCAACCACAGGAAGACATTCGGGGGGAACAGTAATGGTTTGTTTACGGGAATAACTCTCGAAAAATAGATTAAGAATTAATATATATGTTTGATCTTTGAAATGTCGAGGCCTTATGGCATCCCACCACTAGTGGCTACCCTGGGAAGAATGTTTGGGGAACAATAATGGTTTGTTTACCGAAATAACTCTGACAATTAGATTAAGAAACGTTTGAAGAAAGAAAAAGAAGACTGTTGTGAGATAATTGTGGTTTGTTTACCGGAATACCTATGGCAACTAGATTAATGATCTAGAATTTGAGGTTGAAGATTTTGAGTAAGAAATGTTAAGTATTCGTGGTTGAGATTGACGTAAGTATTGTTGTGGATTTTTTTGCATGAATTCTATTATTGCATCTACTGCATTTGTTTGTTTTTCCGTGCACTCTATTATTTTTTTGAAACTTCCCTAGGGCTGTGGTTTGCTCATCCCTTTTCCTCCCTTTCTACAAGAGAATGAAGAAAGACTAGGCGAAAAGAAATTACTATATATTATGGGGGATTTGGGCTTCGCGTATTTTGAGTTAACTGGAATGTTGTTTTTTTTTTTTTAATTTGGTACTTTTGATTTGTAGTTATTATTTTGAGCTTTTTAATTTCAAAACTAATATTATATTTTATTTTATAAATTTCATTTGAGTTGAGTTTTGTATCTTATTAAACTCTTTTGCAACGAAAATTTTGGTCCTATCTGAGTGGCGGTCCGGAAATTTGGGCTTGCTAATGGATCGGACCCACCCAAAAGGTCGAATCGTTTCTCACGGAGGTCCGAAAACTGGCTATCACGGCTTGGTACTGAGCACGGCTCCGATTTACTTTGGACCAAGGTATGGACTTACTAGTTTTTGAAAATTTGTTTTACAAAAAAAAAAAATGTTTGATGATTTTATTTTAAATATTCATTACTATTTTCAACTTTTTAATCGTTGTTTTTCTTTTATATCATTTTTATCTTGATTCGGCGGAGTTTCTTGTTTATGTTACATTCGCTTATTTTGGGATTTGAGAAAATAAAAAAAAAAATGCGTAAAAAGGTATTAAAATACAAAAAAAAAAAAAATCTTCTATTTTGTGGATTTTAATTTAAATATTTGACAAGATAGATTTTGTAACAACCGGTATTTTGTTTTGAACCCGGGACGAAATTCTTTTAAGGAGTTAACAGTGTAACACCCAGTAATTTTGGTTTTGAATTTCTGGACGAAATTCTTTTTAAGCGGTTAATCTATGAGCACATATAACGTTTTGAAGACATGACGTACATTAGCCATGACTTGGGCCATTTTCCCCGTAAAACTCAAACACCAACAAATTTAGAGCTGATATCTTGATGATGGTCCACGGATCCATAAACTTGGTAAGACTGAGAAGGTACGGTTAACGCTTATCAAATGTGGGTTAGGTCATTACGCATAATCTTGTAGGTCGCTGAATAACATGATATGACACGCATCATCAAATATATTTCGATTCACTTTAGGGTTAAATTAGTCATTTTCTAAGTACTAAACTGTAAAAAATCTGATTTTTTGTGTCAAAAATTCCTCTTGATTGGTCAATAAGAATTGTCTCCCAATATAATTTTGATATACAAGCTGTAGAATCCTAAACGAATCCCATCAGTATTTATCTAAAAAAACTCAAAGTAATACAACATTATAACCAATTTGAAGAAACCTACTCTTCGTGGGATGTATTGTCAACGAACAACGGATCGTGGATATCAATACCCAACTAACTTTAGGTGAAGAATATTGTAGTCTAGTCTCTTTGACCGAGATTCCTCCACCTCTGCACGCATCAAAATTGGGTCCTATAATGCAAAGGATGATATTTAATCGGGAATACTAGTCTAGAAATGCATAATGCTCGTCTAGATACGTAAAGTTTTACCTTTAAATCAATCATCATCGTAGTTCTTGTTTTTATGATCATGATTTTTTCTTCTTATTATCCTTTTTTTATTCTATTGTTTAGTAGAATTTACCTTTAAATCAATTATCAAAACTTATTTTAGCATTAAAATTATATTGGTCTCTTTTTGATTTTCAAGCTTCTAATCATGATGTTTGTTTTAAATTTATTACGTTATTTTCTTTGTATAAATTGATTTGTTTGTGAGTCCTATATATTGATTATTATCCATTATTGTTAAATTATTCTAGATTTATATTTTAACATTTAATGTAGGTAGTAATGTTTTTCTCAAAATAGGAAATATATTAATGCATATTTATTGAGTTTTTGGGTTGTGAAAATTGATTTGATGCATTATACTACTAGTGAATGAAATTGAGTTTTGGTTTGTGAAAGTCACTTTGATGCAGTGAATGGAAGCGAATTTAGATTGGCGAAAGTGAGTGTTATGCATTAGTGAATGGGGTTTACTTCAAGTTAGTTCTTTGGGATTCGGTTTGTACACGTAGGATTAAATGCACCGATTTGAAATGAGTTCTTAAAAAAATATGTATATATCTTCTTTGAAATGTCGGACTTTTATGGCATCCCACCACCGGGTGGCAACCTCGAAGACTGCCGGGAACAGAATGGTTTGTTTACCTAGGAATAACTCGAAAAATAGATTAAGAATTAATATATATGTTTGATTTGAAATGTCAAGGCCTTTATGGCATCCCACCACTAGTGGCTATTTCTACAGGAAGACTGTTTGGGGAACAATAATGGTTTGTTTACCGAAATAACTCTGACAATTAGATTAAGAAACGTTTGAAGAAAGAAAAAGAAGACTGTTGTGAGATAATTGTGGTTTGTTTACCGGAATACCTATGGCAACTAGATTAATGATCTAGAATTTGAGGTTGAAGATTTTGAGTAAGAAATGTTAAGTATTCGTGGTTGAGATTGACGTTAAGTATTGTTGTGGATTTTTTTTGCATGAATTCTATTATTGCATCTACTTCATTTGTTTGTTTTTCCGTGCACTCTATTATTTTTTTGAAACTTCCTACTGGGCTGTGGTTTGCTCACCCCTTTTCCTCCCTTTCTACAGAGAATGAAGAAAGACTAGACGTAAAAGAAATTACTATATATTATGGGGATTTGGGCTTCGGCTGATTTTGAGTTAATCGGAATGTTGGTTTTTTTAATTTGGTACTTTTTTGATTTGTAGTTATTATTTCATGAGTTTTTAATTTCAAAACTAATATTATATTTTATTTTATAAATTTCATTTGAGTTGAGTTTTTGTATCATATTAAACTCTTTTGAACGAAAAATTTTGGTCCTATATGAGTGGCGGTCCGGAAATTTGGGCTTGCTAGTCGGGATCGGACCCGACCCAAAAGGTCGAATCCGTTTCTGTTGAGGTCAGAAAACTGGCTGTCGCCAGGTTGGTATCGGAGCACGGTTCAATTGCATTTGACCGTGCGTATGGACTTACTAGTTTTTGAAAATTTGTTTTACAAAAAAAAAATGTTTGATGATTTTATTTTAAATATTCATTACTATTTTCAACTTTTAATCGTTGTTTTTCTTTTATATCATTTTTATCTTGATTCGGCGGAGTTTCTTGTTTATGTTACATTCGCTTATTTTGGGATTTGAGAAAATAAAAAAAAAATGCGTAAAAAGGTATTAAAATACAAAAAAAAAATCTTCTATTTGTGGATTTTAATTTAAATATTTGACAAGATAGATTTTGTAACAACCGGTATTTTTGGTTTTGAATTTCGGGACGAAATTCTTTTTAAGGAGTTAATAGTGTAACACCCAGTAATTTTGGTTTTGAATTTCGGGACGAAATTCTTTTTAAGCGGTTAATCTATGAGCACATATAACGTTTTGAAGACATGACGTACATTAGCCATGACTTGGGCCATTTTCCCATCAAAACTCAAACACAAACAAATTTAGAGGCGATATCTTGATGATGGTCACGGATCCATAAACTTGGTAAGACTGAGAAGGTACGGTTAACGCTTATCAAATGTGGGTTAGGTCATTACGCATAATCTTGTAGGTCGCTGAATAACATGATATGATACGCATCATCAAATATATTTCGATTCACTTTAGGGTTAAATTAGTCATTTTCTAAGTACTAAACTGTAAAAAATCTGATTTTTTTTGTGTAAAAAATTCCTCTTGATTGGTCAATAAGAATTATCTCCCAATATAATTTTGATATACAAGCTGTAGAATCCTAAACGAATCCCATCAGTATTTATCTAAAAAACTCAGCCGTGTACAACATTATAACCAAACTGAAGAAACCTATTCCTCTCTTCAGTAGGATGTAATTGTCAACGAGTTTCGAACTCGGATCGTGGATATCAATACCCAACTAACTTTAGGTGAAGAATATTGTAGTCTAGTCTCTTTGGACCGAGATGGAAGCTCCTCCACCTAACATGCACATCAAAATTTGGGTCCTATAATGCAAACCGGATGATACCAACTCGGGAATACTAGTCTAGAAATGCCTAATGCCTCTAGATACGTAAGTTTTACCTTTAAATCAATCATCATCGTAGTTCTTGTTTTTATGATCACAGATTTTTTTCTTCTTATTATCCTTTTTTTTATTCTATTGTTTAGTAGAATTTACCTTTAAATCAATTATCAAAACTTATTTTAGCATTAAAATTATATTGGTCTCTTTTTTGATTTTTCAAGCTTATAATCATGATGTTTGTTTTAAATTTATTACGTTATTTTCTTTGTATAAATTGATTTATTTGTGAGTCCTATATATTGATTATTAACCATTATTGTTAAATTATTCTAGATTTATATTTTAACATTTAATGTAGGTAGTAATGTTTTTCTCAAAATAGGAAATATATTAATGCATATTTATTGAGTTTTTGGGTTGTGAAAATTGATTTGATGCATTATACTACTAGTGAATGAAATTGAGTTTTGGTTTGTGAAAGTCACTTTGATGCAGTGAATGGAAGCGAATTTAGATTGGCGAAAGTGAGGGTTATGCATTAGTGAATGGGGTTTACTCCGGTTAGTTCTTTGGGATTCGGTTTGGTACACGTAGGATTAAATGCACTGATTTGAAATGAGTTCTTAAAAAAAAATATGTATATATCTGCTGCTGAAATGTCAGACCTTTATGGCATCCCACCACCGGGTGGCAACCTGGGAAGACCGTTCGGGAATGAATGGTTTTGTTTACGGAATAACTCCTGAAAAATAGATTAAGAATTAATATATATGTTTGATCTCTGAAATGTCGTGCCTTTATGGCATCCCACCACTAGTGGGCTACCCGGGAAGACTGTTTGGGAACAATAATGGTTTGTTTTACCGAAATAACTCTGACAATTAGATTAAGAAACGTTTGAAGAAAGAAAAAGAAGACTGTTGTGAGATAATTGTGGTTTGTTTACCGTAATACCTATGGCAACTAGATTAATGATCTAGAATTTGAGGTTGAAGATTTTGAGTAAGAAATGTTAAGTATTCGTGGTTGAGATTGACGTAAGTATTGTTGTGGATTTTTTTGCATGAATTC
Source organism: Papaver armeniacum (assembly GCA_023531295.1). Taxonomy (NCBI): domain Eukaryota; kingdom Viridiplantae; phylum Streptophyta; class Magnoliopsida; order Ranunculales; family Papaveraceae; genus Papaver; species Papaver armeniacum. The sequence continues at coordinate 29,300 of JAJJWW010006672.1, forward strand.
TATTATTGCATCTTTACTGCATTTGTTTGTTTTTCCGTGCACTCTATTATTTTTTTGAAACTTCCTACTGGGCTGTGGTTTGCTCACCCCTTTTCCTCCCTGTAGTTGCAGGAAATCCCACACTACACCCCTCACTCGAATTTGTTTAATTAATCCATTTTAAGATGAGTAACAATATATTTTATTAATTGTTTTCTTGAAAGGTTTACAAAGAAATGTAGAACAAGAGCTAAAGAAATTACAATCACTCTTAATTTTCTCTCTCCTAATGACTTGCTTAACAATTCAAAAAGAATCCCCCACAACATACTAAATCAACCCTTTATATAGGGTAATACACAAGTGGATGACAGCCTTTCATCCCTTTATTTTCGGGAATAACTCGCGAAGTGTCGCGAGTGTTATAAACATTTTCCTCATGACACTCCTAAATTTCGCCCAAGTCTTC